>JAGVSP010001763.1:0-56641 GCA_022494985.1 Micrasema minimum
TTTGTTTTATTGATTTGTAAGGAGGAATTCAACAAGGCAAAATAAACCCGACAATGTTCACCATATTGAAATAACTAACCATCACACCATTTCCCCATAGGGGTAGGCAGAGAGGATAGAACGCCATACCACTCTGTCCTGACATACTTCCTTTGCTTCCTCTACATTCATATATCTTCTCATGCACATAAGCCGATTATTCCGACTTTTCACATGTCCACTTTCAAGTACTTGACGTACTTGGTAATGCCATGTCTTTCTCGGCCTTCCGCGGCTTCTATATCCAGGCAAACTTACATTTAAACTTCTTTTAGCCATTCTTTCATCGCTCAATCGCTCCACATGACCAAACCATCGTAAAAGCCCTTTCTTAATTTTGTAGATAATGCTTAATCTCAGCCTTGCACTCTGCTCTAATTTGGACATTTGTACACCTATCATACGTAGTCTTACCACACATAGATTGCATTTCAACAGCATTTAGTCTTTTTTCATCCTTTTTCCAACACCACGCTTCACTACCATACATAAGGGTTGGTATTGTACAAATATGTAAATAGCATAGGTATGTTTCTATGCGTTCCCAGCTCGTTGGCGTTGACAGTTTTCGTCAAAACTTTGAGAAAACTCAGGAGTCTGCTGTTTTGGGCCCTGGTTGGGTGCCATGATTCGCAGCCATAAAAGAGAACAGCAGTGATGCAGGCGTTATAAAGGCGAATTTTGTTTTAACCGAGTAAACATCCGATCTCCAGGCAGCTTTCATACTGTTGAATGCGGCGCCCGCTACTCCAAGCCGCCATCCATTTTATAAATCATGATAATCTTACTCTGTTATTTTGTATTTCTTTTAATTGTATTAATTGTATTGAGTTTTTCATATTAATATTTCATGTGTGATACCTTGGACTGGTACTGAAGCGTAAGACTGATCATCTCGCCTTCATGTAATAAAATTATTAAGACACACTGAACTTGGTGTACCAATGCAGTGCCCTATGCACCATTGGGTGCGGATAAGGGAAGGTAGTAGTAGTAGTTTAATTGTATTTTTTTATGAACCTTACAGGCTTGCACCCACCACCTAAAGGTTTGGAATAAAAACGTTATTACTATAATGCTAATTTTTTTCCAGCATACTTCACCAGATGCAGCTGTATCTGTTCTGAAGATGATCATTAAAAATTAAAATCATTAAAAACAAATATAATATAAATTAAAACTCTGATAAAAAAATACTAAGAATTTTTTTAAATTAATTCAATAATTGCTGAAAATAAAATAATTATTTTTAATTTACTTTCAAAAGGAAATGAAATAAACAATACACGAATAGTTATTTCACAATGTTATCAAATCAGAACATAATGCGTATTACTATAATATCAACTCAAAATATAAGAACCTATTAATTCGTTTTCGACAGAAAATAAATCCAAAAATGCTTTTTGGCTTATTATTAATTTCCCTTGAGACTAGTTTGGGTCAAAACAGATAACTTGTTCCTAATTCCGAGATATCAATAGGTCAATTTGCTTTCATGTAAGAAATATAAATATTCCTTAATCAAGTAACAGGTATACATTTATTTTTCCCCAATATGGTTTTTATAAAGAAGGTTTAATCCAAAAGACTGAAAATGATATTTGGATATATTATAAATACAATATTTATTTAATATTGATATTTCATTTTTACAAATAATGTTTTTTTTTAATAAATTATAAATTTTGTACAATTTAAGTTAAGAGAATGTACTGTTACGTGACTAGCGGCCGTTTCTCTATTTATTTTTAAATTTTATTTTCATTTATTTAGGAAACAAACAGTACATTAAAATAGTAACATTTGTGATGATAGTAAAATAAGTGAATAGACCAGTAAATTTTGAAAAGTGTGAAGGGAAAGTAAAGCAAAGATTAAGGAGAAAATTTTTATATAAAACTAGGGGTACGTTAATTGATAATTTCAAGAAAAATGAGGGGGGGTGGGCACTATAGCAAAAGTTATGAAGTTATTAAGAGATTTGTGGGGGTTGGGCATACACTTCTAGGAGTTCCTTTTTAAAAGTTGATAGACTCGTGTTATTAAATATATAATTGGTTGAAGAAACTATTAAAGATTGAGCATGAGCGGTGTAGGAATGAGTTCTGACCATAGTTTGTGGCGACAATTGGTAAACGAAAGGTCGGATGATTTCGTAGGGTGCGTGCAGGACAGTTAAAATATATATTATTTAATAGTTGAGGAGAGTCAACTACGTTATTAATAATTTTATATAAGAATATCATGTCTATTACAGTTCTCCTATTTTCGAGTTTCATGAGATTGTGATGACGTGCAGATAAGTCGTAGCTAGGAAATACAATCGTATACTATCGTATACAATCGTAGTCCTCTATTTTCTGGGAACTGGCGTCGATCGCGTGGCTTGGAAACAGTTTGTGGAACAGCATTATGCCCCACATGTGTAATGAATAATGAGGTAGACGTGTTTTTCAACATAAAAAAACGACGTGGTTTTTTTTAACGGTAGGTACCTACTTCCTTTTTAGGTATATACCGAATCAGTGAAAATAAATTCAAAATTCTAAAAGTGTAGAGCAAGATTTATTTTCAGGTAAACCAATTAAATTGAATGACGTATACGGCACGTATTATATATCTCTACCCATCTGGCGGGGGTGGGTCTCATCCTCTCCCCACCCCTCAATGCCCCGCTCTAGCTTACTACCCAAACATCAACACCATGGAGTTATTTATTGCCAAAAACAATTAATTACACAAATATGGCCAACAAGCCAGAACGTGCGCAATTGAAAAATCGTATTTTTTATTACAATTCGATCTGTTTTTGTAACTGCGTTTTTTTTTAAAAACGGAGTGGAATTTGAAATAAAAATCCTTAAAAAAAAATATTAAAAAAACATTAATACTCAGCTTTGCTATGCCGTCAGCTTTTTTCTAGTTTAACATTTGAAAAATATTGATGACTATATAAATACAGTGGAGTACATTTTAATACACGGGCTGATTTAAGAATTAGTGTCGAGTTCTTGAGATAATTTCTGCCAATTAATCAACAGTTCAGAAGAAAAAGTTTAGCGATATTGTCCATATTATGCTACGAAAATAATATATTAATTATATTATATTACATAAGCGGGAAGATTATTTTTAATATGCGCATTATTTAACTAGGTATTACATTACTGTAAAACGTCACGTTTAAAAAATACTCGTTCAATTTCAATTGGATAATTTTTGTTATTTTAAAAACTTTATTTTAACAACATTTTGAATTTATACAAATACTTGTAGACAAATAACTGGATTATACCAAAGCAAACAAAAAATTGGAGAGACATCTTCAGGGGGTGTATCTAGTAAGTAATCAAGTTTGGTAGAGCCTTACCTACACTAATAAAGATGATTGTCAAAAAATGCTTAACAATCTTCTCAACAGATGACGCCAGCATAGAAAATTTCTGTAATGTGGAATGACGAAGACGAGTTCAATATATATTATAGTAGTTTCAAAAATTTGTTATATATGGTTATCAGATGATGGGCGGAATGGGGAATGTTGTAGTACATCAAGTGGCCACTTAACCCAGCCAATGACAGGTCATAAGCCCTCTAAACGCCTACATAATCCATATTCGTTTCCAGAATTTCTCTGTCTCTGTTGGGATATCAATAATAACTTTATTTTACTCCAAAATCGCTATATTCAGTTTTTATTTCTAAAAAAATTAAAGTAACATGAAAAATAATTTGATTTATTCTAACTAATAAGTAGGTATGTATTTTACCGTTTTTTTCTATTACAAAGTTTAAAATGGAGAGTGGAAAAATGTAATTAATCTTGTTTTAAGCCCCTCATTAGTTACTTCTCATTAAAATGAGTATAAATTATTTATAATGACAGCAAAATAAATTATTTAAATAAAAATACTAATCCCGGAAAAGGAGCCACGTGTTATTTCAAAATCGGCAGAAAGAGACTAATAAAGTTCAGTAGTTATCAACATTTTTTTTCATTTTAAAATATTTAACGAATAACTACAAATAACTTCTAAAATAAATTTTATAAAATTTAGTTTCCAATTCGACAAAAAATGTAATGACCTAGTATTCTGAGACCCACAAAGTACAACATAACAGAACGGGAAAGCCTCAACAAGTCGTTTAATTTCCGACGAAGCCTTATTGGGGAGTCACTCTTATTTCCTACTCACTTCCGCCGCCGCGCCGATTAACCAAGACAAGACTTCCGGTTACAACCAAAACTACTAAATACATTCCTAATTATACCATTTTCCCTTTGATGATATTAATTATGAAATTCTTTAGGTATTATATATAATTGATTCATTTTCTCTCGCCAGGAGTCTAGTAGCGAAAGCGCGTTGGGTTTGCCGTGTATGAGGTCGGCGGGTTCGATTCCCGATGGGTGTGCATATGAAACATTTATTTAAATGTGATTTTTACAAAATAACATTTCATTTGTAATACCTTGTACTGGCGCCGAAGCGTCAGACTGGTCATTTAACCTTCTTGTAAAATTATCAAAATTCTCTGTGCTTGGAGTACTAATGCAGTGCTCTATGCTTCATTCGGTGCGAATATGAGAAAGTAGTATTTGTGGTTTTTGCGTCGAAAACCAAAAGAATGATGCAATTTTTTATTTTTTTTTATAAAAGGCTGTGTTTTTTGGTTTTTCGTATTAAGTAAATCAAAATAAAAAAGTTTCTATCCAAATTAATAAGAATGGCAAAGATGTTTTTATGAATACTTATTTGAAAAATAGAAATTTTTTTTTTAAATTCAAAGAGCGAAATAATATTTTCATTATTGTCTCGTTATGATCACTTAAAACAGCATAAAATACAAAATTATACTTAAAATAAATGTTTTTTAAATAAATGTAATTACCTGCGTATTTTATTACGGATCTTCCAATTTGCACATTTGAAGCCATGGGCGCCTGTAAGCGACGTATATGCGATTTAATGTGATCATTGATATTAAGTTTTCCCATAATATACATAAATAATCATATATATTTATATAACAGGCAATAAAGTATTGTTGATTGATATGGCATTTATTTTGTAGAACTCCATGATATCTTATGTTTAAAATCAAAAAACGATTTTTTTGGTTCTACGTGATTTTATTATCAAGTTAGTGACAATTGTTTCGCCTTGTAAGGGCATTATCAAACTGTGGCGTTGAAATATTTACATTCTTATTTTATACAATATTGGCTTATTAGTTACAGTTTTTAAGAATAGGGAGAGGAACATCTGTGGATTTTTACGAAATTCCTGATTTCAGTTGGTCTTTAATCTCTTTTTGGGTGAATTTTATTGCTTTACCTACTCTTCTGTTACAATTCTTTAAATTCTGTAAATTCAGTCTGAAATAATGAATAATATGTACCTATAATATAAAATAACATCTGTGAATTAGCGAAATTTCTTGACTAGTGAGTAGGTTAAGCAATAAAATTCACCCAAAAAGAGATTATTAAAATATTGTATTGTATTCTTTAAATGTTTATGTGATGTTAATAATTAAAGAGAACTCGTAATTGGCTTCAATTTTTGATTCCCGAAAAATGTGCTTTTTTTCTCATATTTAAACTCTGTTAAATACCCAACTTTGAGCTTATTTGGCAGTCCTGGACCATAAATAAATCAAAACTGTACACATTCAATAAATAAATATTTAATAATATCAATAATAATTCATCGCAGAGTGACAATATAAGTTAACAATGTTATATTTATGTACAAAACCATAGTGTTGGACCTTATGTAGTACATAGCACTTTATCTATTTTTTTTAAAAGAGAGATCATTTGCATATTCATATCACGTTTTGAAATCCAATCAGATTATATCCAGTACAAGAAATTTACATATTATGTTTCAAACGTTCTGTTTTACCTTTTGAGTTTTTGATTTCGATTCTCAACACCCGCAGTTTAACCTCAGGTGACCTGGCTAACTTAGAATATGATATGAATATGTATGTAAAGGCATGTTTATATTGTTTATGCTTGGCGTAGTGAAACTTTACTCCAAATATTGTTCCATGCAACTACATAACTTAACAAATAATCTCCCGGTGAAACTTTAATCTGCTTATTCCCGGCTTATTTATGGGGGAAATAAATTATTATGAGTTTAGTTCTCGAATGCTGTTTGTTAGAATTATATCGACCACATTTTTGCTTTTGTGAATTGAGAATACCAAAGATTAAGCTTTCTAAAATATTGTTTTTAAAATTGATGATAGATGTTATTGAATAATTTAAATTTATTGTTATTATTCTCAGATTAGACCTGTTTGATAACCAAGATCTCCAGAACGGAATAAGAGGTCAAAAAAATAAAGCTGCAGCTATCTCGGGATGTTTGAAAGATGACATTTGAAAAGACCAACACATAATAACACAAAGTTAGGGGAAAATTTACAATACCTGTGTTTGCCCCATACTGACAAATGGAATTGAAACGAGGGTGGACACACATAAGACCGAATCAATGCTGAGAGTTTTGAAAAAGAAAATTCTAAGATGTATCGCCGGGAAAACTCTGAGAGACAGGATCTCTCAAATTCGAGCAGCTTGCCAAGTCCAGGATGTTGCCAGGTGGGGAAAGAGAACAAAGAAAAAATGGCATTCACACGTTGAGAGAATGGACGATCTGGACGATCTGGATCTCTACCCATCTGGCCTCCGGCTGTTAGGAGCTGAGGGTCGACATCCCAAGAGGCAGCGTCAAAAGATACTTATACAGACCCTTAGGTCTACCTTAAAAAGAAGAAGGCTGCCTCCGTAGCGTAATGGGTAAGACGCTAGACTCACAATAAGGAGGTTCCGGTTTCGATTTCCAGTGAGAACACAAAAAAATCAAAAGTGATATTTCTGAAGCCTGGGTGTTTATGACGTTGTTCCCCTCTGTTGTTGGGCCTCGTGACCTGTTGAGGTGGTTAAATATAAAGATATTAAGAAGAAGAACTAAGATTATTATTCATATGTTTAGCAGATGAGCATCGAAATGTCTTTATTAAAAAGAAATGTTAAATACCTTATCATACATTTTTTGTTTTATAATAAATATTCTGTGCGTCTGAAAGTTCAGTTGTCGTCTGTTGCTGACTTCTTTAAAAACTCTGTTAGCTTTGAAGGTCTTTTGTAAAACATACCTTGAAAAGTGAAACTTTAACGAAATGGTACTATAAATAAAAACAGAAGCCTTTTCTACTTAAACCATTGTTGAGAATATTTTGAGAGCCTTTTCATTTCAACAGAAAAATTGTTAGAAATTATTTAATGAATTAAAAACAGCAAAATTTTAAACAAAACTATAACTTTATCGATTTTTATTTTAATTTTAGGTATTTTTTAAACATTTTATCTTTGTATTATTCCTAGAATGTAGAATCCCGAAACAACAATATTACTTCATTCAGTTGTAATAATAAAAACAAGTTTGTTGGAAAATTTCCAGTTCCAGGAAATTAACTAAAAACAAATTGCATAATAGTTCAGACACTTCATCGCCTACACCACAGGACTAACTGTTTACCAGAATAATATCAATTACTATTGTAGGCCAAAGGCCATTGAAACTAACATTACTTTTTAATGATAGGAAAACCTGCATAATTTATACAAAAACAACAGATGATTTGCATACTTGATATGGTAAAATCACTCGTTCTGTTGAAATTATTATTTTAATATAAGTAAAATGATCCCTTGTTTAAGGGTTTTGTAAAACATAAAATATAAGTAATACATAATTGTTATTTTACAAAATATTTAAAATAAAGCTACTTCCTTTCTAATAAAGTAAAAGCTCGTGTTTAAAAAGGGGGTTCGTTCTTTAAAATGGTAACATTCCTACATAGTTTATTTTTGTGTTTTTTCCTATGCAAAAGCTAAGCTTTTACTTTGTTTTAAAGTTCAGAATGCTCGCCTGTTGAGCTTTGAAAATAAGTGTCTGAGAAGGATTCTAGGCATTAGGTGGTTTGACTTCATAACCAACGCTGAAGTTAGGGAACGGACGCAACAACCTCCAATAACTGGAGTCGTGAAGATGCGGCGATGGACCTGGCTTGGACATATACTCCGGATGCCTCGGGAGAGTCTGAACCCGAGCTGCCTCTTCTTTACGCCTGCAGGATCCCGCCGTCCTGGCAGACCGTCGATGACCATCTTACGGATGTATTCGGTGGAGCTGGTGGATGCGGACCTGACGCGGGAGGAGGCGAGAAAGCTGGCTGGTGACAGCGTCTCCTGGAGGGATCTAGTGATCTCCACATGCTCCACATAGGAGCGAACGTGGCGAAAGAAGAAGAAGTAGTTTTAACAGCTTTACCGGTATACCGGATTCCTATATAAATTCTTTTTCTTCTTTCGCCACGTTTGTTCCTATGTGGAGCATTTGGACATCACTAGACCCCTTCATCCTCCATCCTCCCAAGTCAGGTTCACGTCCCACACCTCTGACGTAAACCGCCGACGTGTTGTCAACAGTGGACTTCCAGGACGCCGAAAACTGATGTCTTGTAAAATTTTCAAACGCGGTTAAGGCTCTCGGGAGGGAAACGTAGTATATGGCCCAGCCAGCCGAAACGTCTTCGACGGATGACAGTATATTCGAAGGGTTGCTGCATTCATTGCCTCACCTCTGTGTTCCTTACAAAGTCAAACGTCCACACACATAATTTTCTTCTGACACTTTTTTCGAAATTCAGAAATCTGCTATTTTGGGCCCTGATTAGGTTTCATGATTCGCAGCCATAGAGGAGAAGAGGTTTATCAACTCCACTAGAGTTTGGAACAAGCATAAAAAAAAATTAACCTATGTAATTCATCCAACTTTCATTTTTATACAATAAAGTATAATTTAAAAGTTTTTTAACAAATTTACGAACAATTTCCCTTTCACCTGATAAATATTAATTTACGCAAGATATTTCGAGTTTTCATTAATGTGTTAATACATTATGTAATGTTCGTAGGTACAAACATTTGAAAACGTCAAAGAGTAGTCTAGGGTTAAACCATGCGGCTAGATGTTACGCATACTTTAGGCCTTACATGGGCAAAGTAAGGATCCACGGTACCTTAATTTGGGTGCCAAAATATGAGAAACAGCTGTTTTTGCAGAACCCGCATCAAAAAGCAGCAAACTGACAAAGGTCTTGAGTTTTGGATACTTGGAATAGTTTTTCTTTTTTGTGCAGGTTTGGTATGATGGGAGAATTTCAAGCTTTTGAAGCTCAATAAGCAGGAGTATGCTTCTATCATTGAATGAAAAATGTACTGAAGAATTTTACCCTAAAACGGAATAATAATAAAAAAATATATTTTAAAAATATTTAAAAAAAGTACATACGTTTTTACAATCGTTTGTTTTAATTTTTTATTTTATTTGTATTTTAGATAGTAAAAATACAGTTCACTTATAATTAAATTGAACGAATGCCTACTGTGCCGAGTAATCGACTTTTTAGTAGGTTTTTATTTTATTAAGATGAGTAAAAAAGCATATGATATTTACCTAATAAATTACTAAATATTAAATATTATACACTATAAAATAAAATGTAATACAGAAATGGCTGAACCGGAAACACTGAACACAATTTATTCATCATTCACTATATTGATCGGGAATCGAACCCGCGACCTCATGCATGGTAGCCTAACCGCCACACCACGAGGCGGACATGAAGTTAGGCAATCCGAATTTCGGGTGTCAAAAATACGGTAAGACTAACTAACACTCATCCCAGTTGTACATTTTTTATTCAATGTTCCACCCTTGGTACTCGTGTGTTTTCGGCAGGTAACTTTTGAAGAACGACAAGAATTTGTATGGCGCTCGTACATAGTATGTGTGATCACGTTATCGCGCAGTTTGTTAGGCGAATTTCTCCCAAACTCCTCTGAACTGTTACCCGGCACAAATAGTAGGTAAAGGTAATCTCCTACGCGTCATGAACTCCTGGTATTATAGAATTGAAATTGCTATCCTAATCGGTAGGATAACTTTAATGAGGGGTATTTAAACACAATTAAAAGTTATATTTATTGACCTCTGGGCAAATCCTAACATATACATTTTATAAATGTTTAATTAAAGATTAGTTGGTTAGCGCAGTGTTGGTTCCCGATCGCCATTGTGTTTACATGTGAGATAAATCGCATTTATGACGTGAATATTACTTTTTTTTTTTTTTTATATTGTCAGATTCTGTCATTTGTTTTGAAATATCTCAGTTTCAATGCCACAAAATGGCGTTTATTTTCAATAAATTTTTTTAATACAAAAAATAAAAAAGATTCCACTAACCATGTGGTTATCAGTGGATTTCTGTAGTTACTCTTGGCATATAGAATCATCGTAAATAAAAATAAAAACAATGAGAAATAAGATTTGATTTTAGCTGTGAAACTTATACAATATAAAGAATAACAATACATACATACAAAGGTACATAGGCAATGAGAAGTGAATATTCAAAAGTATCACCTATTTACTATTTGATTAAATAGATGCTCTTTGGTGGCCCTTTTTAACAATGCTATCTTACCAATGCTGATTATTTCCCTAGGTAGAGAATTTATTGAAGATTCTGGGGATCGCAACTGGTAATGATCTTTCGCCATAGTAATTATTGAATTTAGGAATGATTAATTTCGCGTTTCTAACTTGCCGTGAATTATAAACGTTTTTGGACTCTGAGCTTATAATCATCTCTCGGAAAAAATACTCAAGAATAAATCGATATTTAAACAGTTCATTTACTGGTAAAATATTAGTCATTTTGAATAATAAATTCTCATTTCCTTTACAATTTTCACGATCTCTTTTGTCGACCATTAATTTGAGCATTCTAACTTGGAGAGATTCAATGTGTTGTAGATGAGACTTAAAGGAGTTTCCCCAAATCAGAATGCCATATAGAATAATAGCCTCCGCCAGAGATACGTAGATGAGCCTCAGTATATTTTTAGGAAGAAATTTCTCATACAGTAAAGTCTTTCTAAGATTAGTCTTAGTTTTTTACAAATAGCATAGATATGGGGTTGCCAATTAAAATTTTGATCTATTAAAACTCCTAGATACTTCACAGTAGGAACAATCTCCACCCTATTGCAATTACATGTATGATTATAATAATTTAAATGTAGACACTCAGTTTCGTGTGATTTTATAAAGATTTCATTAATTTTTCTCATGTGTGGAGAGGCAATATGAACGATTTTTGTTTTGTTGCTATTAATGGAAAGTTTGTTATCATGCGACCATTTTAAGAACATTAATGTAATCTCTTTGCATAATTTCCTGCATTCTGTCCACATCCTTACCATACACAACCAGAGCGGTATCGTCGGCAAACATAAAGAGTTCAGATTGTCCCGACCTTTTCCCGGTCTGAACTTACCTACGCTAGCTGGTCTCCAGGGCACGAGTCTTAGTGAGCTCAGGGCTCCTTATAGGAATGCGTGGGCTCTTGTTACCTTAATTTTATATTGAGGAGTGCAAAGACAGGTGAGCGAGGATCCGTTTGCAGGTAATTGGCAGTGGGAGGAGAACAGAGGCGAACGCAGTGGTCTTTAAGTGGAAGTTTATTACAATGATACAGTACACAACACATGAGGTAAACACAGGACCAGATCAAAACAAGGACAGTAATAAGTATGTCGTAGAAATATGACTAAGAACTAAACAGGGTTAGTACAGTGGGCAAGGATTCCCTTATCTTAATTATGATAAACAAGTCCCTGTATTAACTTTTTTACAACAAAATTTGACCAGGGGTTTTGTTTATGAAGCAACGGGTTTGATAGTTTAAACCTGGAGATTACTGACTTTACACTAATAATGATATTTATGAGTATTCACAAAAAAATAAGAATTTGACCAGGGGTTTGTTTATGAGGCAACTGGTTAGATAATTACCCTGGAGATTACTGACTTTACATTTATAATGGTATCTTCGAGTATATTCACAAAAAAAATAAGAATTTGACCAGGGGTTTGTTTATGAGGCAACTGGTTAGATAATTACCCTGGAGATTTTTTGACAATTATAATGGTATCTCCGAGTATTCACATAAAATAAGAATTTGACCAGGGGTTTGTTTAGGGGGCAACTGGTTAGAAAATTACCCTGGAGATTACTGACTTTACACTACTAATGGTATTTCCGAGTATTCACATAAAATAAGAATTTGGCCAGGGGTTTGTTTATGAGGTAGCAAAGTTGATATTTTCTCTTGGAGATTGCGGATTCTAACAAATATGGTGAGCGTTGTTGACGCTAATTGTGGATAATTCGGACATGGGTTCCCCGGGAGCGACCTGGTTCGAGGCCTTGTACTGATGGTGTCTGACGGGGACATCCGGGTGGTAAGAAGGACTCCACGCTAAAATTCGAGTTATTGGTTGAGTTACGGTACGCACGAAGAAGTTATTTACTGGTTGTGGTATGTTTGAAAAACTGCAGCCATACTTACATTGTGGAGTTTCTATTGTCGGTCAACCTTAGGTTTTGGCGTGGCCTTCTATTATATTTTGTGGTGAACTAAGTGACGAGTGTCTACGCTGTAAAAATATGTCGGATTGTTAGAAAAATGTTATTTGATATCATGACCGTATTAAACGAGTTATAAGTGTAAATTAAATGCTTACCGGTCAGGGCGGGGGAAGGTTTTAGGTTTTTTTTTCCGGAAGCTACTATGCTTAGGTGATAGGGTACTTTTCAAGTTACGCTGCCCTTGAGGCGGGACTTCTTTGCCCGAGGCGTACGTGTTAACGGGACTAGGGTTTTTGCGCTAATGGGCTGCGGAGTCCGTGCGCGGAGTTAGATCGGAAGGGGAAGACGGGGCGGGGGGTCGGGAGGGTAACTTCTGCATACGCAGGATCTATTTTTAGAAACTGCTGGAACCTTGAAATGAAAGTTACATTGCTACTTTCGTTATGAAATCGTGACAGGTGAGAGGGGTTATTGGGGCGTGTGCTGGGACGAGGGGGGATTGTATTCCTGTTTTAGCGAGTTGTTAGTTTGTTATAAAAGTAAACGAAACGAGCGTCGCGATTGGGCTGGGGGAGATCGCGACAGCTTGACCGCGTTATTAGTTATCAAACCGATATTATTTATTTGGTACGGCTTATTGATTTAGTCGTGGGACACGACACTCCACCTTTACTACGGGATAAAAAAAATTTCTGAAGAAAAAAAATTTATTTTTATTTTATTAAGAAAGACACATCTGGTGTCGAAAGGGTTAAGCCTCAGTCGTGCTCGGAATGTTTGGGGCATCTCCGTGCGTATATCGCGCACGCAGTGGGACAAGACAGGGCTAGTTTACCACAGGTGTTTTACAAGTTATTTTTTATTTATTTAATTATTATTATTTTATTTATTTTTGTATGCTTGTTATACTAGTTACCTCCATTTGGTTTTTGCGCATGTTCGCACTTAAGAAAAAAAGGAACACGGACCAGAAAATTTACAGAACGGCTAGGGATTAAACAACGGAAGAAGAATTTGCAATTAGCTGGTTGACACTGAGTGGTTTATATTACAGTATTTACAGGACCGCCTATAAAAGTACATTTAATACGGCTGATTTAGTCCTGTTGAATTCGGGCTAACTTTCTACAATCACTAGGGCCTATTGACTACGATATTCTGTAAGGTCAAGTCAATGGAGGACAAGGTTAGAGAGTAGGTAAAGACCTGACCACTCTTCCGTACATGTTATTTCACGTTTACATAACATTATTTAAAGGGCTGACTACTAAAGTTACAAACGAAAAGTCCTGAGTTCCACACTCACAACAGGGTCGTCACCGCTATTCTCCCAGGGTCTCCAAGACCCTGGCATAGTATATACATATACAACAAGTTACACTAAAAATATGAGATCTGTATTTATCAGCTCTAAGGGCGAGCTGATAACGTGAATCAAGCTTTTTACACACAAAGAAGGTATTTTCCATCAGGTACAAAAAAAAATCCAATATTGGTCCGTACGAAGATGGCAGGAGGGACTTGCCACGGAATATTATTTCCAATTCAAACCGACAGGGGGCGACATGGAGACAACATACACACTATCATTCGTATTCTTCAAGCACGGCCATCTTGCATACAGGGGTAGGGAAAAATATAGAATTTCATTCGTGCTATGAGAGACACTACTAACATTCCTGGGGCAGTCCACCGGTTACAGGGACAGTAGTGAGTGGGAAGATGGAGGGCCCCTGGTGGCATATTACCCCGTAACATACATAACAATTTACATTCGGGGTGGGTAGTGTTTGTTTCCGTGGTCCCAGCGTGACAGTGTCACTTGGCGAATTGTCTAGGATCGCTACCTATTCATTCTGGAGTGTTTTCAGGTACTGCCTATGGCGTACACAAGATGAGAAACGTCTATTCTACATCTTCCCGGAGCCGGAACGTCTTCCTGGCATCACCACTGAGCTATTGAGCTACAGTCCGTATTGTAAGCGCATCACGCTATAGTGTCATAGAAAAATACTTTAATAACCACAATTAAAAATCGGTTTCTTCCCTGTTGTGGTCGGTTCTTTTTTTATCTCTACGCGCAGTCAGAAGCGGGAGCGGGGTAAGAGCATATGGACACGAGGACGGTCAAATTGCGAGTTGGTGTAAGGCAAGATTCACGGGAAATGACGAAGATCAGAAACCTCACTCCTTGGGTTACGTAAAGACTCGTACTTACAGGTCAAGAGTTCTAACCTGCAAGGGCTATTAGGGACGACCTGTTCCACCAGCTGTATTCTAGGCACCTTGACATGGCGCATTAATTGAGTCACTATGTGTTTCTCACGTCTCTAGGTTAGTCAGACTCACGTTCGCTGGAGGGTGGTCGGCACAAGAAGAGGTGCACGGAATAGCGAATGGAAGGGGGAATGACTAACAAGGGGACTCATCATCCTCTTCATTAGAAATGGCTCTTACTATTCCTGGCTAAAAAGGGATTCGAACGCCAGCCGCGAACTTGGGTTACCAAAACACCAAAGTTTTATTCGAAGCCGTCGCGGCACTGGCAAGTCCTATCGGGGTTACGGTATTCGCATCATGTTTTTACTATGTCCTTGACGTGATACTTTCCAGGTATTTTTCCGGTCATGTCCGTCTAGTTCGTAAATTACGTTAGACAGTCGACGACACAACCTTGCATTTGATAAAGCGCGGGCAAATTTTTAGCCGAAAATTTACTTGGCACCGCCGAGAGGACGAACTTTCTTTTCCCCACAATATGGCCCACCGCATAGGAGCAGGTTCTTTCGGCTGCAGGTTTTGTACCGCTTGGAATTTTGTTGAAAGGCCTTTAGAAGGGCACCCGAGACATTGTCATAAACTTGATCCATGTTTTTCAAGGACTGTACATAGGCAGGAACTCCCGGGTCGTCTGGTTCAAGATTGTCCTTCTGGTGAGTGCGGGTTGAGGTGGAATGAGGCGTGGGGCTTGCTTTCAAACCCGTGCATGAGGAAGATCGGGGTGTGACCGAGTGTCCTAACTTTACGAACGTTTTGTATAGGGATCCCCCTATTATGTTCGACGCACGACCCTGAATCTAGGAGGGCGCCGTATACGGAATTCCATGGGGCTTTAAAAGCTCAGGAAAGGGCGTCCTGTCATGTTTATTTGAGTTTGGATAGCGGCGCAGAGGTGAAACGTATCTTGAATAGGTTTACACAGTTCAGCCAGTCCTTCCACTCCTTTGAAACGCGCGGTACTGAGGGAGTGGGTGTTTCGTTCTGGCATGGCTAGAAGTTTTTGGATTGGTGCGGTAACAAGCGGTGTGGCCTCGTGGACGTCGGGCAGTCTCATTGACAGGGGTTTGTTTGGAACGTGGTTCCGTGGGGACCTTCGCAAGGGTGCGTTTGAGAGGGGTGGCGGCGCCGTCTTTTGTTGCAATCCCTCTTGAAGTGGCCGGTGTCTCCACAGTGAAAGCATTTGCTTGGACTCCTCTTAGTTTGGGAGACGACGCAGCGTCTTTTGTTTGGTTTGGGCGGGTAGTCGCACCGGTCTCTGTCACTTTCTGTTGAGTCGGTTAGCTGGTTCGTAATTTGGGCAAAACCTTTTCGAGTTCGGACTAGCGATATGGATGGCGTTGGATTCTTACACCGCGGCGAAGCGAGGATGTTAGTCCCTTTCGTGATGACCTGCAACAGTTCGGAGTCAGATAAGCGACCCTCATCCAAATCCGTGGTTTAGGGTGATTAACGCGGGCTATATAGTCTGCCGAGAGTTCTGTTACGAGTTGTCTTGATGCCCAGATGGATAGTTTGCGCCTTGATATTATAGTTTTGGTCCTCGAAGCGAGAAAGGAATTTTGTTTTAAGGACCTTCCCACGATGTGGCGTCCTTGCAGTGTGCCGGAAGAAAACTAGCGCGCGGTCTTTTAGAAAACTCCGGTTAATGCGCGGACGAGACCATTACTCGTTCAAATCCGCGTGATTGTCGATATTTCCTCTATCCTCAGGAAGAATTCCCTATTAGATCCTCCTTGTGCGGAGAACGGCAATAACTGGCCAGTTGGAAAAGTTGATCTGGGCGTATAGGGGGTCGTGGTGCTACGGCTGGTATTGGTGATGCTCGAGCTGGACAAGGGTGTGTTTGAGTGGTGGTCGCAGGCAGCGAGGCAGTTGCTGTGTCCGTTTCCTCACTTCTCTGGTGTAGGGAACGTTTCCAAGGCGAGGTTGCCTGCATGCGTGTGACCTGGACTCTTGTAGCCACTGGTGCGCTTAGGGTTGGTGATTTCGATGTTAATTCTGCTGCCTGAGCGCGTAATTCGGGTAGTGTTGTGCGTGGTTCATAACCCACTAATGCGAACTGATCTGCTTGGACAAGGTCTTGGTGTTTGCGGAGCCTACGCGCGGGAATTACTTCCATTACGGTGGTTTCAGAGTCGGGGGAAAAAAACTAAAGCACAATTTAAGAGTTCGCACACGGGAAAAAGAAGGGAACGAGCATACGTTGATCTTTTAAATTTATTGTAGGCCGTTATTTAAAAAGAAGTTGACAATAAAGAAACTTTTTCCTTCAATTTAAAAATTCTATAATACATATTATTTGTCGCAGGTTGCCTGCTTAAGTAGGTATACCTTTTTGTTCTACACCGGAAGGGAAGTCCTGAACCGAAACCTCGGGAATTGACAAAATATTAAAAACATTTATCTCTGAAATGATTTAATGTTTTGACCTCAAAAGGAAAGCAGCTATGAATGAACTTGATCGAAGCTATGTCGGCATTCAAAGGTGGAAAAAAAATTCGACAAAACTATTGCATTTAAAAGAATTAATTTTATCAATTTACAAATTTGAGCGGAAGGCATCCTTGGCAATGTTGATAACGGTACTAATTTTTCCATAAGGTTTGACCAGGGATTACTAAATGCATATGGTGACAATCGCAATTGTATTGTGATTTTCAAAAGAAACTAAAAAAAATTATCATTTGACATTAAGTATGTGTGTACAATTGATCGTGGAATACAAGGATGGTACGAAACGAGAATAAAAATGAGGATAATAAAAAAAAATGGGCTTTCTTCAAATATCGAGCAACTCTGCTATACCACCCCAAAACAGGTGTTCCAATTCTTTCAAGGTTAGTAGTTTTCTCGCGAGATTTATTTTTAGACTAATGCTGTTTAAGAGAGATACCTACCGGTGTCGCCTTGACAACAAAGCTATTGGATTTTACATTTGGATTACAGGTTTCGACTTGAATTTCCGTTCATTATTATTTTATTTTTTTGCCAAATTCTTATTCCTTGTGAGTTTGTACAGGACAATTTTATTTTATGTTTTTACTCTTTATACACTGGCAAGACACAATGTTGTAACAAAACAATTTCTGGAGAGACCCACTGGTTCTGCCCACTGATCACTCACCAGCAAGTACGGACCCGCACCACATGTCTTTTACTTTGTTAATTTGTAGAATTTTTGGTAACCGGCCACATATCAAGGCCCTTAGTTGGGAGCCAGTGTCCCGACCTTTTCCCGGTCTGAACTTACCTACGGCTAGCTGGTCTCCAGGCACGAGTCTTAGTGAGCTCAGGGCTCCTTATAGGAATGCGTGGGCTCTTGTTACCTTAATTTTATATTGAGGAGTGCAAAGACAGGTGAGCGAGGATCCGTTTGCAGGTAATTGGCAGTGGGAGGAGAACAGAGGCGAACGCAGTGGTCTTTAAGTGGAAGTTTATTACAATGATACAGTACACAACATGAGGTAAACACAGGACCAGATCAAAACAAGGACAGTAATAAGTATGTCGTAGAAATATGACTAAGAACTAAACAGGGTTAGTACAGTGGGCAAGGATTCCCTTATCTTAATTATGATAACAAGTCCCTGTATTAACTTTTTTACAACAAAATTTGACCAGGGGTTTGTTTATGAAGCAACGGGTTTGATAGTTAAACCTGGAGATTACTGACTTTACACTAATAATGATATTTATGAGTATTCACAAAAAAAATAAGAATTTGACCAGGGGTTTGTTTATGAGGCAACTGGTTAGATAATTACCTGGAGATTACTGACTTTACATTTATAATGGTATCTTCGAGTATTCACAAAAAAAATAAGAATTTGACCAGGGGTTTGTTTTATGAGGCAACTGGTTAGATAATTACCCTGGAGATTATTGACAATTATAATGGTATCTCCGAGTATTCACATAAAATAAGAATTTGACCAGGGGTTTGTTTAGGGGGCAACTGGTTAGAAAATTACCCTGGAGATTACTGACTTTACACTACTAATGGTATTTCCGAGTATTCACATAAAATAAGAATTTGGCCAGGGGTTTGTTTATGAGGTAGCAAGTTGATAATTTCTCTTGGAGATTGCGGATTCTAACAAATATGGTGAGCGTTGTTGACGCTAATTGTGGATAATTCGGACATGGGTTCCCCGGGAGCGACCTGGTTTCATCACTAACCGACGAGTGAAGGGTGCACTGGTTTAATGGAACTCACGAACCTTGACCGGGCGCGGAGACGGTGCCGATAAACGGTGGGCCTTGCATTGGTTGCCAAAGCTCCTTAGTTGATCCTTCGACAGCAATACGTCACGGACCGCGATTCACCAGCCGAAGGATAGACGAGGCCTTGTACTGATGGTGTCTGACGGGGACATCCGGGGGGTAAGAAGGACTCCACGCTAAAATCGAGTTATTGGTTACGGTACGCACGAAGAAGTTATTTACTGGTTGTGTGGTATGTTTTTAAAACTGCAGCCTACTTACATTGTGGAGTTTCTATTGTCGGTCAACCTTAGGTAAAAATATGTCGGATTGTAGAAAAATGTTATTTGATATCAAGCCCGTATTAACGGTTATAAGTTTATAAATGCTTACCGGCAGGGCGGGGGAAGGTATTAGGTTTTTTTCCGGAAGCTACTATGCTTAGGTGCATAGGGTACTTTTCAAGTTACGCTGCCCTTGAGGCGGGACTTCTTTGCCCGAGGCGTACGTGTTCACGGGACTAGGGTTTTTGCGCTAATGGGCTGCGGAGCCCGTGCGCGGAGTTAGATCGGAAGGGAAGACGGGGCGGGGGGTCGGGAGGGGTAACTTCCTGCATACGCAGATCTATTTTTAGAAACAGCTGGACCTTGAAATGAAAGTTACATTGCTACTTTCGTATGAATCGTGACAGGTGAGGGGTTATTGGGGCGGTGCTGGACGAGGGGGGATTGTATCCTGTTTTAGCGAGTTAGTTTGTTAAAAGTAAACGAAACCGAGCGTCGCGATTGGCTGGGGGAGATCGCGACAGCTTGACCGCGTTATTAGTTATCAAACCGATATTATTTATTTGGTACGGCTTATTGATTTAGTCGTGGGACACGACAAGATTCTTTGACAACCTTACACAGCGTATTTACATAGATAAGATATTGTATCGGCCCGAGGACCGATCCCTGTGCCACTCCATCTTCCATAGTGATCTCTGAACTAATAGTATTATTAATTTTAACCGACGAATTTCTGTTTTTTAAGAAATCAACTAAAAGCGTCTTTACCGGCCCTTTTATGCCGATGGTTTCCATAGAGTGGCTCAAGTTATCATGGCAGAGAGTGTCAAACGCTTTTGCATAGTCAAATAAAAAGCACAAATACATGGTTTTTCTCATTCAACTTTTGATTAATAAAATTTGCAAATTTTGACAAGAGCGATTGTGTACCCTTACCAGCTTGAAAACCATATTGATTATCGTAAAGCAATTTATTCTTCTTTAGGTAATTGTTCAAATGCAAGGCGATGTATTTCTCTAATATTTTGTCTATAATCGGTAGGATAGATATGGGTCTATAATTTTGATACTCTGAGTGGGATCCACCCTTATATATTGGACGTATTATTGCTTTTTTTAATTTTTCTGGATAAATTCCTGTCTTTAAACAAAGATTCATGAGGCCACTAATAACTGGGCTAATTTCCTTAACAATTTCTTTTAAGTCTTTACATCGTATGCCATCCGGGCCACATGCTTTTTTAAGATCTAAATTGCGAATAATTAGATTGATCGCACTTACGGTAGCTTTTGGAATATACATTGATTTATCACTTGCTATTGTAATATTTTCGGAAAGAAGTAAGGAGCAGTTATGTTTCAGCTCAACAATTTGGTCTTTAAACTTTTTCGCAAAATTATTGGTAATCGTTTTTTCGGTCCCGTGTTTCCCCATATATCTGATAATATTATCGTCAGATTTTGTACTATTTTTCCCTAGAACTTCATTGATCAGTTTCCATGTTTCTTTAATGTTTCCTACGGTAATATATACGGTACATATAAAACGGTAAATTACTTAAATGTTACATTTATAAGTACTTACTATAAAGATTGGCTCAAAATAATTACACGTATACAGGGGAATCGAGGATCCTGACTGGGTCGACTTTAAAACTCCTTACATATTTTAAACCGCGTGGAGAATAGAGCTTACTGTAAATTTGTTTACTACAAGAAAAACAAATCAAAATCTCAAGGTTTTGTACTATTAAAAGGTTAAACCAAAAGTTACAAATAATAATACTTAACTTAAAAAACAAACACAGAATACACCAATTAAAGGTTTTCACAAGTAGAGTAAACATAGGTAAAAAAAATTATATTCTCATAAAATAAAATAACGTATATTAAATAAATCAAATCAATTATACCTAAAAGTGAGCTAAACTTAAATTTAAAAAATTAAAAATGCAAACTTAACAAAGTGTAATTTTACTCGAAAAGCAAATGCCACACATCACCAAATAAATCAATATTTAATGAAATTTTATTAAAGTTATCGGAGGCTCGCTTTATAGTTATTTTTTTCTATGGTTTGAATGTACAAGAGGAGTAAAAAGAAGAGGGTTGTTTTTAAGAGTTTTAAGAGGAATGTTTATGGAAAGTTTAGAAATTAGTTTCGAGTAATATAACATAATAAGAATAATAATCTACTCTCTTTTCCGTGTCCCTTCCAGACCAACTAGACTGCCTAAACTTTTTCACCTACCTAAAGTTAAAACAAATCACAGAATAATTTCTACGATTCCTCGAATTTGTAAGGCGTTTGATGATAAATTTAATAGCTTAGATATGTTTTAATACCCCATATAACAAATATATAAAGGAACTTAAAAACTTACAGACTTAAGATGACAAATATTTATTTACATTATAAGTAGATTCTTTTAACTGTTTAAAGCTACCTGCGGATACATATAATTGGATGGCAGGCATGTTATTGTTAATTATTTGTTTTACTTATATTATGGTTTACCTGTACATCTGTTTGTATCCCGAATAAAATAAAATAAAATAAAATAAAATAATTCTTAAGAAGCGTACTAACCACCGCTAGAAATAAAATCGTGCTTTCCCTGTACTTTTAACATGAGACAAGGGAGTGATGACGCGACGCTCACTAATTACGTGGCCGCAAAACGTGTTTTTTTTTATTAAAAAATGGGATTAAAAAGACAATCAAATAAAGCTTGCATGCTAATTCCCAAGAATTTCATGTGATCTTAAAAAACTTTTTTTTTATTTTGCTGCCACCTGTAGTTAAATTAAATTCCGTTTTTTTTTCTTGAAAATTCGAAAAATCGATTACGGTATTTCCCTATAAAGAGTAGATTGAAGAGTGTGTGATATTTTTTTCGAGGCTTTGTGGTATATCATTTTGAAAACACTAAAATACTCTTCGCTGTCCCCAGGCGGAGCCTAAAGATTTAAAATTCTGAAATATTTATCTTTTTTGTTGGGCCTTCTGTTCTATTAAAGTTATTAGAATATAAAATAAAATCTATCAATCACATCTAAATAACATAACAGTAGGATAATAACCGCTGGCTATAAATCTGATAATAAATAAACCATTAATTTTATTTATAGTTTTGTGTATATTGAATTAGTTATACGATGTAATCAAAATAAATTACAGTACATAATGATAACCGCCCATACTAAGCTCTTCCACATTTGCTTCCTAAAACGCCATCAAATTTGATCATAAATACGCAATAATTCGAGGTAACGGTAATGTACCTACATTTTATTGGGGTTAACTCTTGTATTTATGGAATACGTGATGTTTTTTTTAGTTCTTATATGATATAAATTGTATTGTAATGATGTTTTTTAAGTGAAATAATTTATCCCTTGAAAATGCGGTTATTTGATAATTTTGCTAACATAAACATAAAGATAATGCAACATTTTGGGTGTGTTCAAATGCTTGTACACTAATCTGGATTTATCCCAAGACGGGAGTAGTTATATATTTCATTTTACATCCCTACAGAGATAAGGTAGAATTTTTTAAAATTCAGTAAATATGGATATTCGAGCGTTTACAGGGCTATGACCTGTCATTAGCTGAGTTATATGGCCACTTTATGTACTACAACATTCCCCATTCCGCTTATTAGCGAATATCCACACCAGGTAACATTTTTCGATTCGTAACATATACCTATCCTAAAATCAATCTGTCATTCCCATACACTTAATTTCAATGTATAGATGTCGTTAGCAACTCGCAGGTGGATGCGTTTGGAACATGCAACATAACAGTAAAAATAATAAAAAGTGTTACCTGGTGTGAATATTCGCTAATAAGCGAAATGGGGATTGTTGTTATAAGTGGCCACTTAACCCAGCCGATGATAGGGTCATAAGCCCTGCAAACGCTGGAGTATCAATATTCCTGAATTTGAAAAAATTGTACCTCATCTCTGTAGGGATAAAATGAAAGAAAAAAAATAAAGATTATGTATTTATTTTGTTAAATCTTATTGAGGTTTGCAAGCACTGAAGCGTAAGACTGATCATCGCACCTTTATTTAAGAAAAAAATTATCAATGGTAACGCCGCGCACTTATTTAGTTTAATATTATTTTACACACACACTTTTATTATATTATATTTAATTCCCCGCACCTCAACCCGCTACATCGATCCCGTCACCGCCTCCTCATTCCGCGTCAGAAGCGAATTGAGCCTAGCCGCGAACCTCGCCGCTTACCGCACCGCGCCTCAAATACCTACGCTACAAAACCAACTACGCGAAATCCCGATCGGCAATTTATCTCAATAAAGAAACAATCCTTGATCATCAGCCATTGTGAAAGTGCTTCAGTGTTCTCATTGTTGTGTGCGGCTGGAAGAAGAGTAATCAACTACCAAAGGTAGGACTCTTTACTTTCTGGACGCAAATCCTCGAACCTCGTACCTGGTGTAAAAGCCATCCTCATTCCCTCCGATCAAGATACACAACTACAGCACTTGGTGTTTAAAATCAGCGCCATGCACCATTATTAGTAACTGTGTAATAACACAAATTGGTTAATCTTTTAAGATACTCAGCTTTTCTGGAAAATAGTATTCAATTAAAAATATGTTTAAGTATTATATTAAGATTAAGATTACATTTTAAAAAACTTTTAAACTTAATAAAAGCGAATTTTCAAAATTTTATGCAATATACCACTACTATTTTCCCTTATCCACACCCAATGGTGCACTGGAAACTGCTTTGGAACACCAACCAATAAACACTACTCTTAAATCCAGTTGTATCGTTGCTTTATCTATTTTTTTATTTTATTAATTATACACGCCCATACAGGCTTTTTATAAAAATAGAATACAAAACATATTTGCAAATACATGGAAATGTTAAATATATATAATACATGGGCCTTATAGAATATTTTCTTATAAATAAGCAGGAACACAAAACAGTTTATTCTATAAGGACTAAGGGAATACACAACAATACAATGCTAAAGTTTATTACAAAATGACTTGACTGATCCAATGCTGGAGTTGAAGAGATCAACACCCTCGCACACCAAGTTACCATTCCTTTGAATCCTATTTAAAGTATAATTACAGGTGTAATTTCTCTTTTTGGTGATTGGATTAAACAAATGGCAACTTCTTGTGGTGCGACCCGGTATGCGAGTTAAGTAAAACACATTTATATCTGCACAAATACTGGAAGTAAACAGAAAATATTAAAATTAAATGCAGTTCTAATTGCGAAAACATACATAAAAATACGTGAAATACATATGCCCACATAGGCATAGGGGGCGGATATAGTTTGAAAATAATTATGATTGATAAAAAGCAACAAAACATGCCTGATCTATGCAACGGTATAGTATGGAAACATATCATATTTGCAGGAATAATAAAGTACCTTCATTATCATTCAAAATTACTCTCAGATAAGGAACTGTCTGCTACAGACCCTCTACAGTGCCTCCAAAGTGTAACACTTCCTTCCACAGGAAATATGCAGCCTTATCAAGTGCTCTGAGAGCTGATGTAAGGATGGAGAATTCAACACGCAACAGTTTGCTCCTTACGTCATTGATTACTCCTGATGTAACAGGATGTTTGAAGGATGTTTTAGGGAGATATATAGGAAGTGTGCGTAAGATACGCCTAAGGAATGAATCGCATTTCACTTGTATCATATTGAACCTATTTTGTAAAGGAAACATTTTCTGCTTTGAATTGCACACACCAAAGTACAATCAATTACACATCGTTTTGTTTGATATCAACAGAATCTATAAGTAACGAATAGGTAAATAATTCATACTTAAACCCGAATATCTTACGATCTGTAGTTTAGTGTTTTTTTTCAGTACGATATATATTATGTATGTATGTCAAATAAATCTTCATGTATTGTATAAAACGGGAATTATTCTGATACATATGATGGTTTTTAATCCATAAAAATTTACTTAAAGTAAATCTTGGGTGTTCACGAGCAGCACATGAGAAGGAAGAAGGATGCTAAGAATTTGATTTTATAAAATAGAACAACAGAAAATCCGTTTGACTGAGATATATACTCGTAAAATAAATCAAATAAAAAAATTATATGCGATACCTTAAAGTAATAATTTTATTAATTTAAGAAAACAATTATTTACTAGTTGTAAGAAGTTAGTTAGTTAGTTAGTTCATATAGTTAGTTAGTTAGCTAATTGTAGTTAGTTACTAAGCAAAAAATATCAAATTTAGAAAAAAAGATTATTTGATCAATAAATATTTATAATATCATGGGTATACTGGCAAAAAACGTTAACTCTAATATACCTGTTTTGAGAAATCAAGCATTTAAGTTTTTTTTTCCTATTTTTTTTATTTTTTTTTTTATGCTATTGCATTATGAGTTGAAACTTTAATTATTTCTCATTTTTTCAAACATATAATTAATTTTTATACTTAGAAAACTTATATTGTTAATAGCAGTATTTTCTTTTTATTTTAGAGAAAGAAAGAAATATGATTTTAGGTTAGGTACTTCAGAAAAAAAGCGCTTTATAAGTTATCCAAAATTTGTGTTTCTGCCGATTGTAGAGCTTTAAAAACTTAACAATACTGCATCATTAAATCCAAACAGCATATTTTCGAGTTAGCGTTTTTTGCCAGCATACCCACAATATGGAAACTATGAAAATGTGTAAAAACTATAAAAATGTATTGTTCAAAAAAAATTTACGTTCTACCTGTAAAAATAACACTTAAACATAACTATGCCTGCGTAAATCTTGAAAATATTCACGTAAACCTTGAAAACAATTACATTTTTCACAAAAGCATTTACGTCTTACCTGAAACTGGTCTGGAATAAAAAATAAGGCATTCTGTTTCTTGATTTAAAAATAGATTTGAGGGACTTAACTTCTCGGTACAAACAGCGAGTGCTAATTAGGTAGGGGGCGCTATGAAATATCGCGGGTATAAAGCGTAATTAAAATAATTCAAAGCCGTCAAAAGCAAGAAGTAAGGGAAGACACTTTTCTTTAACGGCTCCTTTCTACGTTAAAACAATTAACAATTATCATCAACATTCATTAGGGACTCGGTTCATGTTACTTTCTGCCAAGCTGAGAAAAAGAAACTGTTTTTAACAGGCGTACCAATGATAATTAAAAAATCATGTTTTTCTATAATTAACTTATAACATGGGCCCAGGTTAGCGGCGCTCGCTAAATATGGCCGCAATTTTTTTTCGGAAATAAAGGACATTAAAAAAATGACGGGAACGCTAATTTACCAATTTATTTTACGCTCACCTTTAGTTATCTCGAAAAATTAGTGAATACTGTTTTAAATATGTGTTTTTTTTTTAAATTTTATTTATTTATGAAACATACGTATTTTTTTATTTTTTTTTAAACTTTTTTTAAAAAAAAAAGAAACATTTGAGTTCTTATGATATACTCAAGTATTTCAGTTTTGGGACTGCTTTCAAATAGTCGGAAATAACTGTGTCAGAAAGCAGGAAACAAGTTGTGCTGGAGTGGGATTCGAACCTAGAGATTCTAATCCGGAGTCCTCGAATCTACCACTAGACCACAACCCGGTTCTGTTAATTTAATTTAATGCTGATATTTTTTTTCGAAGCTTTGTGGCTGTCAATTAATTCGGAATACAAAGTTGAAAACTCTAAAATATCTATCGTTGGCGTGGTGACCCAACAGTCAAATAAAAAAAAGAGTCCTGAAAAAATAATTTTAGATTTTTGCGGAAATATTATTTTATTTAAGTTATTTATTATTATTTTTAACCCACCTCAACAAGCCAGGAAGCCCAAAAACAGAGGGGAACAGCATTACAAACATCCATGTTTGATAAAAATCACTTTTGATTTCTATGTTTTTACAGGGAATCTTGCCCGGAAACCTCTATATTGTAAGTCCATCATCTTAGCCATTACGATACGGTGGCCGCTCTCTTATTTTATACTGATAGTGTGCTGTTTATACGGAAGAGAAAGGTATCTACTGCGAAAAATATTCATACCTATTGTGGAACATTTTATCAATTTCTCAACTATTAAAATCTTATAATGTCAAGTTAGCTGTTAAAGATGTTTAGAAAGGGTATGCGGATATCTTAGCATCAACAGGGCTTATGATCTATCATTGACTGAATTATGTGGCAATATGAATTATCGATTTCTGGTTTCAATTCTCATTACGCCTGATTTTCTAAAAATAGTATATTTTCCTATAGTTGTCCAAATCCTTGCCAAAAAAATACTTAATTTGGACCATTACGGGATATCATAAATGAATTTTCTTAATGGATTGAAAAAATACACCTATTTAATGTGTTCACGAATTGTCGAAATTGGCATTTATACGAGTAGCTCTATTACTAGACGTTATAATACATGAAGTACCTACTTAACCCAGTTAGTTAAAACCCTGTAAGTAACTTGTATCCACATTCCCTTCGAAACATTTCTGTTGAGTCTCGTCTTTATATATATAAACTGTAATATTTATTTACGAATATTAACCCGATTTTGTTACCAAAAATCCCTTATTCTGATTACTATTTGGATATATACATAAAATTACGTATTATTTCAGCCTCACCGTTACAATATGACTAACGAACCGTCTCCATTCAGGGGGGTGGAGACGCGCCAGCGCCATTGTTCGGGGGGTGATAACAAGAAGCAAATTGGTGACGTTATTAATAATTAAATAATTAGATTACTGAGAAAATATCCACCCCGTGTAAGCCAACCAGTGACCTGAAAGAACTCCCCATGTTCGGTTTTCCAAAGCACAAACAAAGTAACCCACCTTTGGTGTGATTTCCACTTTAAATGTCTCATAAATATATAAGTTATACGAAAAATTTTTATTTTTGTTTATAATCTTTTTTTTAAAATACCTAGTTCTGACTCTGTAGCGTAATTCTGGACATCTTGCCTTCATGTAATAGAATTGATCATGATACATTGCACACGGTGTTCCAATGCAGTGCCCTATGCACCATTGGGTGTAAGAAGTAGTAGTTAGTAAAATAGGTGTCTTAGAAGAATAAAAGGTGTGCGGTATTTTGATTTTGTAAGGAACACAGAGGCAGCGGACGCGGATGCTGCAACTCTTGGATTTAGTATCTTGGAAACTTATTATTTGAGTAAAAAATGGCAAACATACGGGTTATGCTTCTTCGGGACATTTACTTTTTTTTGGGTTACTGTATTTGCAGTTGAAAAAACCAGTGTTGTATTCGCAGTAATAAAGGTTGATACAGGGTGCGATTAAACTCATTTTAATTAGGTGATTAGCACAAATTTTGGTGGTGTTATGAATAAAGTAAGTTTTCAGTAACCTTTTGTATTAATAAAATTTAAATAATTAACGATTTTTATTGTTTAATTTTTGTACAATGTACCTTGGGATGTTTTACATAACTGATGTTTGACTAATTTCTTAACCGATAATTTTTTTAACTTAGTGTCCAAAAACCAAAAGATAGTAAGATGCTCAAAATATAAGTACATAATTTAATAATATTATCATTTACATGTTTTTTGACCAGTCATTTGCAATTTAAAAAATCAATTAATAAAAAGTTATAACTATTTAACTAATTAACCATCACGCCATTTCTCCAGAGGGGTAGGCAGAGGGGATAGAACGCCACAGCTTCCTCCACACTCATACATCTTCTCATGTACGCAGCCGATTATTTCGACCTTTCACGGGTCGGTATAATCAGTATGGGAAAAAAATTATCTCTGTGTTTAATTAACGAGCTCATTAATTTCTCTAGCGTGCTGAAATTAGTCGCATGGTAATGTTTTACATACTGGAGTCTCCCTTTTTTGCTAATTTGCCGATTTCCCGCAGAATCCCGTGACAAGAGGCGTGCGTTGTACATCAGCACAAACTTATCCCTCGGATATAATCGGTAAAGTTGTTCCAACTATGCACCAACTATCTGCGAAGATCGAGCGCCCCGTCTCTCTCCTTTCTGAATTCAAAGAGAACTCTACCTACATACTGAATATGTACAACCTAGGAAGATTGAAGTGTATGAAAACGCCATAAGACCATATTCAGAACAAAAACTCGATGAGATATATATCCTTCTTCCTTCCATATCCGCTCACTATGTGGATCGTATGGATTCCAAAAACTGCCTCTTACCCAAGCGATCGACCGCCGTCAAGTACACGTCCCGTAGTTCTAATGCAAACTGCCAACGGATTGTGAACAGTGGGCGTCCAGGACTCCGAAAACCTGGTGGCTTTTAAAATAGGCAAGCATGGTTAAGACTTTCCGGAGGCATACATGTATTGTAAGGCCCAGCCAAAACGCCTTTGCCGCATGGCATAAATATTTTACAATACGTACTGTTTTTTCTCGAGTGCTAAAATATTTTGTAGAAAGAGAAAATTCATTAGTAATGTAACAAGACGTCATCATCATCAATCATACAGAAGGCAGTGGAAGAAGCTGCTCCAGGAGAAGGCTTTATTCCTCATCGGGATGTAGACACGGGAAGAAGAAGCTCACTATCATCACATAATGTATCGACACCGTATACTATATTAGTTCACCAACTGCATTGTTTTACGGTCTTTTGTTACATAAAAATGTTATTATCTGTAATCCAAAAACACAAATTTAGTTATTATTGATATCCCAACAGAGACAAAGAATCTTTGGAAACAAATGTGGATTATCTAGGCGTTTACAGGGCTTATGACCTGTCATTAAGTGGCCACTTGATGTACTACAACATTCCCCATTCCGCCCATCATCTGATAACCATATTTGACAAATTTTTAGAAACTTCTATATATTGAGCTCGTCTTCTACGTTAAAAACAAATTTAGTTGTTACAATATTAACGTCATCATTAATTTATTCCCACTCCCAACGAAGAGCCCATGAAATCCACAAACTACCTCCAAGCCAAGCCAAGTGAACGAAGTCAGGTTCACGTCCCGTAGCTCCAGTGGAAATTGCCGACGTGCGACGTATTGTAACATAGTTAATTAATTTGATTTCAGCTATTCCATGCTAGAAAAAAATACGGTTCACAAAGTTTTGTGTTGAATTTGTACGTTTAGAAATAATAAAATACATCACGTTCTCAATCTAAATAGAATTTTTATGGCGTACTATGGAACTTGATAGCCTCCATGAGTATATGAGAAACGGGATGTCATAAACAACCCTATGATATAACTAAGAGGAAATAAGATATTTCCATAGGTAAAGTTTTGTTAGATCTGTTGTACTAGTTTGTCACTTTTTTAGCAAGTTGTAATTCCAACGTATAAGGAATTTATTTATTTTATGTTTATATTTGTTTATTTATTAATATTTACAAACATCAAAATTGTTATACATTTTTTTTTGCTTTGTTGATTAATTGAATTGATAAATTTTCGAGTTCCACAGAGAGCTACGAGGTAAAATGCTTTGTTCCAAAAAGAAAAATTCCATACTAACATGCATTACAATAGTTTAAGAAATAGGCTAGCAATTATTAGCAACAAACTAGGTGATACCATCGATATCTTTCACAATAATGAAATGCAGATTAAACATAATCTTACAAAATACTTCCTTAAATAAATATTTACTTACTCTGAACCATAAGATAACAAACAATATTAACGACATTACTGTTTATCACCGAACAAGTGATCCTTGTTTGATGACTGTCCATAGTTATTATTTTTATTTTTATATTATTGTTTTTCTTTTGTTTTACCTTAAAATCATATTATGTATGCCTGTATTATTATATTAAATTATGTATGTACATGCGTTGCTTTGGTACTGATACTTACATTTGTTTTGTAAAAGCCCCATGGGCGTGAATAAATAAATAAATAAATATACATTTGTCCGCCTCGTAGCATGGTGGTAGCGCATTTGGCTTCCGTGCCTGAGGTCGCGGGTTCGATTCCCGTAAGGGGTCAACATGAAATATTTATTTACGTGAGATTTTTATACTAATATTTCATGTGTGATACCTTGGACTGGTACTGAAGCGTAAGATTGATCATCTTGCCTTCATGTAATAGAATGATCAAGATACACTGCACTTAGAATACCAATTCAGTGCCCTATGCATCATTGGGTGCGGATAAGGGAAAGTAGTAGTAGTAGTATACACATTTATGCAGCATTTGTGCTGATGAGGCTGATATAACAGTCACTTAACAAGATACATGGCGCTCGCGATATATTAATAATTACTAATGCTGATAAGGGAAGATAAAAATAATTAGGATTGGTTATTGTAAGTAATAAAATGACTTATTATCTAAAATTATTTAACTTTTCCTTCGGCTTATTTAACCCGTAACTGCTGATGAGGCTGACTCAGCAGTCACCCACGATGATATTCGGATCTATCCTCGCAAGGAACTGACACGGCGTGTAATTGGGTTAATTCCCCTGCACTATTAGAGAGTACAAGATTAATTAGGGGCTGATTATTGACAGAATGTGGAATGCGGCATCCTATCACAATAGGGAAGTGTACTTTATTTTTTAATTCCGTATTTTTTCTGTGTGAATATTTGATTTTTTTCTGTGAAAAATAAAATAATTAAAGTTCAAAGGGTTCTTCGCAAAAAATATTTGAAAATGGAGCTTATAAAAAAAAAAAATTCCATGCTTTAAAAGCATCCATCTTCTTAGCGCACAAAAAGGGTCGTACTGAATACATATTTAATTCGTAGAACCAGAGAAGTGGCTAGGTACTTTTTTCTATTTTAGGCGTCACTTAGATACACACATCATAACTTGGTTAAAATAGTAATAGACGCATCCTACTATATAATGACCTGTTTTGGCGGAAAATAGCGAAAACGATATTTTTTAAATAAATTACGGACATAGTAATTATACCGAAAATCCTAAAAATTCGTAGGTACTGAGATATATATAAATTACCATCTAAAAAAATATAGATTTTTGATGTTCATCTAATTAAAGGCGAACTGTTAAACAGTTTACTTGTCCGCCTTGTGGCATGGTGGTAGCACGTTTGGCTGCCATGCATGAGGTCGCGGGATCGATTCCCGATGGGGGTCAATATAAAATATTTATTTGAATGTGATTTTTACATAAAAATATTTCATATGTGCTCTGATCTAAGGCTGATCATCTTGCCTTTATGTAACAAATTATGTAGATTCACACTGCACTTGGTGTACCAATGCAGTGCCATATGCACCATTGGGTGCGATAAGGGAGGGTAGTAGTAGTAAACGCGAGTTTTGTTACGCAAAATGAATTGTAATTACTAAATTTAAATACATTAAATGAGTAGGTAGCAGTTTGGATCCTTAAAAAGGATAATTGAATTGAAATTTGAGACCGAGCTTGTTGGAAGGGTCAGTTATGGTAATAATTATTTACAAATGCTTGGAAAATGGGTCCTTGTTTATGTTTTCGCTAATGAAACGGGTGAGGGATAATTTTATGTAATGGTTACTGGTATAGCGATATGTAATACTCAATAGATATTTATTGGAAATTTAATGTATGAATTTTCGATACGGATTTAAAAAAATATTTTTGCTGATCGATGAGCTTTTTATATATTGCAATAGGTACATTATCAATTAGGTTTTTCACCCCCAAGGTGCCTATAAAACATTAAACCCTTTTTATTGGCGTGCATATTTAACCAGAAACAATTTATGACAGCGCAATCCTTTTAATCCATAATTGTTCCAGAAAGAACGATTGACATGCGTCATTTTATGCCAATATGACTCCACAAACTGATTACCATTTCAGTTTATAGAACCTTGTCAATCGCTGAATTGATATAATAATTCACTTGGCTTAAAGCAAAAGCTTTTTGCTTGTAATCGAATGAGGAAAAATAGTTATTATTCTTGTTTTAAAATAAAACGATTTCTTTATTTGAAGACCAAAAACTCAAACATTCTCGATGATAATATAACCCAAGGTAAATGTCGGTTTTTAATGTGTATGTACGTTTTTATTTGTTTTTAAAAAGATGTGTTTATATTCAACTGCATATTTTAGAAAAATTTTCATACTGCTGAAAAGATACGAGTAGGTCTAGTAGTCTGTGTAGGTTCTAGGTTTATGTATGAAGCGAAGGTTCCAAATGAACGCTCGGGGTTAATTTAGGAAGTTTTTCTTCTCTTTTTCCCCAATCTTAGTACTATATCTACTTAGTCGCAAGTTAACCTAAGTTTGAATTTCTTTCCCTTAAGCAAAGCTAGCGGATGGAATTCAGAAACAATCTCTGCAAGGCATTTTTGGTGTTTTGAACATGGGGACATTCCTGTCTTGGTTCGAGATAGAGGATTCTTAGTAAGGTTTTAGGCGTCTCATTAATCCTTAAGTGGAGAATTTTCATCCATACAAAACATAGTCACGTATTCTTGTGTGTACCATGTTGTGAGGTGATAGTTTTAACATAATTCAATTATAAAATAATGAAGATACGTGTAATTTTAGATCGGAAAATCTGAGATACAAGAAAGTATAAATAATTCGGTTTAAGGTACATAGGTTCTTGTACCTTAATACTAACATAGTATTGAAATCACAATAAAATTAAAATGCTAATTATAAAATTCTAACAACGGATAGACTTTTTTTTTGTAAGTATTTAATTTATTGAATACTTTTTTTTTGACATCAAAACTGGACAAAACTTATGGAGATTCTATCGATTGAAAGTTATCTTTCTGCTTTATTGTTCTAGGAATTAGGCCCTTATTTAAGCATTTTTATATATATTCAACTGTTTTAATAAAAAATAAGTACGAAAACACTTGGTTCTTCATTTGAAAGAGTTTTTTTGCGCAATAGCGTTGATTTTATAAATAAATAATAACATGTAAAATATATTACGTTACATGCATTCAATTTGTAATTATTTATCAATAATTACTTAAACAAAAATTATGTTTGTATAAATACTAAAATAGTACATTTAAAACAGGATATGTCAAGTTACACAAATATTCTTTTCATTTACGGAGGTATTTAAAATTAAACGTAAATCAAAATTGCGAAATGGTTTTCAAATATAATCCTTATAACAAGATTCAAATGTATTTCGTGGTTCATAAATGGCAATTATCCATATCAATCCTCGGGTAAATGAGTGGAATCAAATTTCCTTATTTTAGGGCGGTTGGCAGTGCGGGGGGAGGCTAAGTAGCTTTCCTTTGTACTAGATTCCGCCCTAAGGCGCTTTGAATCGCAGTTTTAGCTTGAAAGCAAGATTCTCCCAATAAACTGTAACTGTGTGTAAGTTCACTAGAGGGGTGTAATGCGATCGCAGACTTCGCATTGCAAGTCAGGTTTGCACCGAGATTAAAGCGAGTATCATGGCTTTAAGTTGTGTAAAAGAAAATTTGCTGGATATGAACTTTCAGGGTCATCGTTCGAGCTGACTTTTTAAAAAGATCACGCATTAAATATTCATCTAACGTTGCTAGTGACTAACTTGTGTACATCAAACCAATTTAACTTTTCCGGGCATCATATTGAGCGAGTAAGAAACTTTAAAAGCAAAAAATGAATAGATATATCACTACTTAAAGTATTTTGACGAATCGACGTTGTAGTTGTAATTTTTAGTCAATTGTTCCTTTTTTAAAACAAAATATTTTTTTACATGCGATTTTCACATTATGAAATATTAATATATAAATTCACATGTAAGTAAGTATTTCATGTTGACCCCTACGGGAATCGAGCCCGCGACCGCCACGAGGCGGACAAAACAATATTATTATTATTGTTAAAAAGTAAATATAAAAAAAGTATATGCATATATTTATATAGGTAAAATATAGGTACTAATTAGATAGGTTAAGATCAAACAAAAAGCAAAAAAGGTCTAATGGAGGACGAAACCTTTTTACGTAATTAAAACCTCAAAGATAAAACATATATATTACCAAAAATCAAAAATGGCGACCAGGGGTGCACGAAATATAACCGTGAAATATGCATTTTGATAAACGTTTCTAATATAAGTATTTGTTTAGGAATTTCCCAAACCTCTTAGACTTTATTCGCTAAAGAGAAAATCTCGCCTTGGGCTATTATCCGGCTGCTCGAGTCAGCCCAATCCTGGAACGCCATGTGACTCACTGAACAGTGAGCATGCCTTGTATGAGAAGAAATTACTGGACCTTGTATTTTGTATAGGCAGGGAGGTTCAAAATATAAAGACACGAATATTAAAAACAAATTTTCTTTTTAACAACAACATTTTGAATGAATACAAATACTTTAAAAAAGTACAGACCCACCTCCAGCCGCAGATGTTATATCGTGGGGGATTCTGTCATCCACACTTAAAAAGGACGTTTAAATTTATGAAAAAGCCAAAGCTTTGATTATTTTCACCAACTTATACTGACTTTGGCATGTATTATATAATCTTTAATCCGTTTTCTCCCTCTTGATTGCATGCGACTTTGAGCCTTCTGGAGAGGGTGCTAATGAAGGATATAGTGACTCCAGTTCGCCAGAGGAAGTGAGAGCGATGATACAAACCAGCTTAGAGACAGCCGCCCTACTTAACTACACGCAGCTGTCGCAAAAGGCGAATATTGAAGGTAGACAAATTACTTAATAGGCGTCTTCTAGTAAGTAATCAAGTTCGGATGAACCTTACCTACACCAATAAAGTTAGATTGACCAAAAAAATGCTTAACTATATTTTCAACAGATGTCACTATAGGGAAAGAATATTAAAAATATTTAAAATCTGTCGACAACACAACTCGCTTGTGGATTTTCTTCTGTACAAACTCTAACATATTTACAAGTTTCAAAAATTTGTCATACATGGTTGTCAGATGATGGGCGGAATGGGGAATGTTGTAATACATCAAGTGGCCACTTAACCCAGCCAATGACAGGTCATAAGCCCTGTTTAACGCCCAGATAACCCACATTCGTTTCCAGAGTTTCTCTGTCTCTGTTGAGATATCAATAATACCAACATCTCTTTTTTTTAACATAATTTACAGACCTTTGCATTGCAGAGAGCAGAAATCCTAGACAGTCAACTCTAAGATCCGCACTCGATTCAGCCAGAGGAAGACTTTGTGAACCCCCGGCGAAGTCCAAACACCAAGTTTGCGATCGTGCTTTTTGCAGCGGCTGGCCCCTCATGCCTGGAATCGACTGCCTTCACACTTACGCAACCATTCAGAGTACCAGTCAATTTCTTCTTCTTCTTTCGCCCCGTTCGCTCCTATGTGGAGGATGTGGACACACCTCCATCACCAGCCAGCTCTCTTGCCTCCTCCCACGTCAGACCCGCATCCTTCATCTCCGCCGAATACATCTGTAGGATGGTCATCGACGGTCTGCAGGGGATGGGATTCGGGGATTCAGTAGGCGTAAAGAAAGGGCAGCTCGGGTTCAGGCTGCTCCCGAGGCATACAGCATCAGTCAACTTAGATCTCAATTAAAAACGCATATTTTTAAAATCTCACATACAAATCCCCTGGATGCATAATTAGTCTACCGCTAGGAACTAAGGTTAAACAATCTTTAATTGTAAAGCGCCATTGAGATGATTTTTCACAAAAATGGCGTTATATAAGTTAGCCGATTATTATTACTATCAAAAGATAGAAAGGAATGAATGATTTTTTCTATTTTTCTCTTGATTTATAAAATAAAATCGTAAAAATGTTTGGCTTTTTAAATCGTCGCTTCATTCGTAGATGAATAAGGTGCAAATAATACAAATTGTGTTTTTTTGAAGAGAAAGCTTAAAGCGTAAGCCCTTTTATTTATGTAATTTCTCTCTTACGATGCACGTTTTATTTATTGAAAAAAAATTGCATTTAAAAATCCATAATTAATACCAAATAAAGTGTACAATCAAGATTTTTACTACTACTCTCCCGTATCCGCGACCAATGGTGCATAGGGCACTGCATTGGTACACCAAGTACAGTGTAAACATATTGGTAATTCTATTTCATGAAGGTAAGATGATCAGTCATACGCTACAGTACCAGTCCAACGATTAATTTTTTATTCATTTTTGTTTTTGATGTTGTACACACAGAGCTATGTAGGTAGGTACAATGAATTAAGATATACGAGTATATACAACAATGAATACATTATACATAAAATATTAATATGAAAATCACATTTAAAAAAATATTTCATGTTGACCTCCTACGGGAATCGAACCTACGGAATTGAATGTAAATAGATTTTTTTAAATGAAATTATATTTTTTTTTTTTTAAATCTTCTTTTATCTTGATCCACCCACTATCGAGCATACAGTCCGAGCGCTTTTACAAGAAAGCTTCACAACTCTCCCCTGAGATTTCCTCAATTCTCCTTTCCGGCTGTCAGATATACGAACAGGTTGTGCGAGCACTGTGACATAGCGATAAGGCAAAGACGGCTTGTTATCGATGGACGAGAATGCTGTACCAAGTGTAAATTACTATTTAACATATTAAGGCTCTGTACTTAGTACATATGTCTATCAAAAAATCAATCTTCTGTAAAAAAGTTTTGCTGACATTAAAATTTTGCTTATTTTAATTTTCTTAATACTGCATAAATTTTTATTTTTATTGTTTTTACGCCCATAGGGCATTTGCATATACATTTTTAAATTATTTATTTATTTTATTTATTTAATTTTGTACAAAATACTTTGCACTCCCAATTGAGTTACAAAACTCATTCTGGGACAGATATTAGAAAAAGAAAGACTAAATATTACAATACTTCAGATTACAGAGTTAACAATGCTAAATCTAAAAAATAAAATAATCACAGAAGGAACAATAATTACAAAAGGAACAAAAGGAACAATATAGAAAAATTAGCCATTATCATTATTAATAAAGATATTTAAAAAGTAGTCTTTTAGTGCTTTGTTTTGGGATTTCGCCGTTCTTTTGATTTTTAATTTCGTTTGGTAGTTTATTGAATTGAGTGCACACAGTAGGTAGCTATTCATTACCCGCCAGAGATGGCATCCAGACACTGTTCCCTAAAATGCACTAGATTTGTGTTGAAAATATCAATATTGTTAGCAAACTTGTTAGCCAGTGCGTGCATTCTTCGTATCGGTGAGTTAGCACTGTAATTGGTCGATGATTGGCTGCAGTAAAATAGTGCATTGTTGTATACTGTTTCTCAAGCATTGTTTGCAGTATATATTAGGTAATATTAGGAACAAAGGCTCAGAATGCTCGCTTGTCGAGTATGGAGATAAGTTTCTGAGAGGCATTAGGTGGTTTGACTTCATAACCACAACCCGGGCTGCCTCTTCTTTGCGCCTGCAGGATCCCGCCGTTCCGGCAGACCGTCGATGACCATCTTACGGATGTACTCCGCGGACCTTATGGATGCGGGCCTGACGTGAGAAGAGGTTAGAGAACTGGCTGGCGATAGGGTCTCCTGGAGGGATCTAGTGATGTCCACATCTTTTAACCGAAAAGTCCAAAAGTCCTTTTGTAAGGATATAATGGTCTTTGGATAGGTATTGTGATAAGGTACGACAGGGGACGTATGAAATAGTGTCTGCCAGATAAGATGATAGGATGATAGTGTGAGATGGATGCACACATGCGTTCTGTCCCCTCCCCTCTTTTCCCTAATCCCCCCTCCATTGAGACCCTGACCGCGGATGCACGGTTGGATGTCTGGGATAGGATGCCTGGCGAGGGGGGATACCGGTCTCCACACGGGTGGTTGTAATTAGTAATAAATAATGATCGGGGTAGAAACTAAACACCCCTACCACTGTTGATTTGGGCCGACTCTGGTTGGTTTGGGTGATAGAAACAATGACAATTATAATACATAAGCCGAGACAGTGGTAGGGTACAATGAAAGCATTGTTCGCGTACACAATCGTAAATTCATCCGTATTTTTATCACATTAACAATCTAAAAATCGCGGTTTTAGCTTGTTGAAAAAAATCGGTAGAGTTGGCTGGACTGAAAAAGACTCAATAGTCTTTAAAGCAGTCTAGGGAAAGGGTGGGGCTTTCATTGTACATCTATTAACCAAGTTTTGATATATAAGTAGCGCCTAAAATAGAAAAAAATACACAGCTAATTCTCTGTATAATAATCAGCACGACCGTTTTTGTGCGCTTAGAAAACGGGTGCTTTTAAAAGCATCCGTTTGAGGTCACTCCGTTTATAAATATATTTTACGAGGAGTCTTTTATTTTTCAGAGAAAAATTTCAAATGTTCATTAAATAACATTTCCGTATTGAAGCTCCAACAAGTTGTAAACCTACACAAACAATTCCACAAATTTCAATCAAGCAGTTGGAAATTGACAATGTTTCCCAAATTTACACCCCAAAGGATTCTCGTTACTCCGCAGACCACAGGACTCGGAGCTTCCTGAAATGTTTATGGACATGAAGAATGTTACCAGCACACGAGATAATAGCTATTTCCGCTTCATCTGTTAATCGCGTTAGGGTTGTAAAATGAGATTACAGTATTTTGATCGATTACGTATTTTATTATCCGCCTCGTAGCATAGTGGAAGCGCAATTGGCTACCTTGCATGAGGTCGCGGGCTCGATTCCCGTAGGAAATCAACCTAAAATATTTATTTACATATATCAATAGACTCCACAATCTAGGAAATAAGTTTATGCATACTGGCGATACATTCGATGTCAATTTTAATGCCTACAAGTTGGCACTTCTAAATTATTTCAAGGCCGAATGTATCGATTAGTGTGCATACAATTTGGGTTCTAAAGTAGAATGTTTTAATGCAATGTTTATTTGATGCTGGATTATTTTAACATTTTTTATGTATATTATGATTTCGTGTATTTGCTGTAAATATTTAATACGTAAAAGGCACTGAGTGTCGTTTATTTTAATAAAATAAAATAAAAAAAAAATAAATATGACTGGTTCTGAAGCGTAAGACTTCTTACCTTCTAGTAGATCATCTTACTTCTAGTAATAAAATGATTAAGATACACTGCATTTGGTGTACCAATGCAGTGCCCTATGCAAGGCAAAGTAGTAGTAGTAGTACGTATTTTCAGGAAAAAAATCAAAGTTTATCATAACTGATTTTGTCTGCCTCATAATACAGTGAATAGCGCATTTGGCTACCTGCATGAGGTCGTGGTTCATTCCCGACTGGGGTCAATAGGAAATATTTATTAGAAAATGATTTCCTGATAAACTAACTAACTAACTAACCATCACTCGCATTCGAGTGGAGGTTGTTAATATAAAAAATAAAATAAAACCAACCATCACGCCATTTCCCCGAAGGGGTAGGCAGAGAGAAGAGAACGCACACACCTACTCTGTCCTGGCATACTTCTCTTGCTTCCTCCACATTCGATAAACATATTTCATATGTAATTCCTAGGTATAGAACTGAAGCGTAAGACTGATTATCTTGCCTTCGTGATCAATACAATTGGTGGACTAACCGCGATGATTTATCAACATTTAATTAATTCAATAAGAAGTCAGTAAAGAAAAAAAATCGGTGTGCGTCGGACCACACTTATATTGGATGCCATATACTTCTTTGGCCATTCGCCTAATCTTCATACACCCACTCACGCACACAAACATACAGGATATATAAATGAAATATAAGTCATTTTTCAATATTATTTCAATATATTTATATTCAATAATGAAAAGGCAATAACGTGACTTATCAACTATAATTATTATACACCTTAATATTTATCATAATCTGAGTTATTTCTTCTATAATCATTCTTTCATCTTAGAAGTCAGGAAAAAACCCGAAGCCATTGCAATAGCGTATTTTCTAAAAAAGATAATTCGCTAAAATGACGCGTAAGAAGTAAATAAACAAAAGAAATGACAACTGTCAAAGTCAGACCAAAATACAGAGCATCTGTGACGTTGTGGCGCCATTTTCTCTTAAGCGCCATTTTCTCTTAAAAAATCAGCGTGATGCGGTTTCTCGACCAACATCCCACCCAAAGTGTCTAACGGGCGCAAAGAAGTATAACTTCAACAAGCGTTATTTTTAAACAATGTGGATATTTTATGTACAATATAAATTATATTCAATGCCATAAATAAATTGTGATTCGCCTAATAAATGGAAGGCTTAGTAAATTTTACGTATTGCGCTGAACATTTTTCGCACAGAGTCTGTACGATTTCGGCGCAACACTCAAACGTTTAGGGTTTCATGATGCTTGAAATGGCAACTATGACAAAAGGCAATAAATATCTCATATAAATATGTATTTATTTTCGTTGAAATTATACCGGTAAAAAGCTAGTGGATTATTGTATTACATAGACCGCAAATAAAATACCCACATTCTTTTTAGTTAATTTTAAAAGTTAATTTTTGTTAGAGCCAAATTCACTTTCAAGCAATTAAAGGTTTTTAAAAAAAATAAAAAATACTTGTAAATTGAAACACTCAAATGTTAGAGTCATAACTTTTCGAACGTTTATCGTTGTTTTGAATAACTCGTTGCAAATAAGTATATTATACAAGTCATATTATCTCCTGAAGATACATAGATGTAGCATCCACATATTATGAAGTTACTCATAGAAGCCCTGTGTTGTGTTTCAATGATTCGCTATACAAGGCTCTATGTAACTTCTGATTAAATTCAGTCAACTTAGAGTGCACTAGTTATCTGTAGCGCATGAGTGCACCCTTCAAGACGCACAGAGCTGTGACATTCCTGCAACACAATGTGTGGATATTGTGCATCGCGCTCTTCCAGGGACGTAGTAGATAGCTGCTTTCAGCCTATTGTTCAAACATAAAATCGTATTATAAATGGGGCAGTTCATTAATTTTTTAATGAGGGGCACTAAAATCGTGTTATCCCTTAAAAAGCATACTCACAAACGTAAATACGCAGCCGCTTTACATACAACCGTATTCCTCGATTTTCCTCTGGAATTTAACATAATAGAGCAATACATTTTCAATCACGCATTTATTTTATGGCCTTAAATAAATCTATTTTTTATAATTCGTTATAATTAATTTTAAAATGCTGTTTTTTATTTTGTTTTATTAATGGATATTCTTAATTTTACAAAATAAATTATATTTGATAACAATTTTCAAAAATTTATTTTTCAATGACTTAAGTCAACTTCGTACTCAATTTTCTCTAATCAAACTATGGGTCAAATTTAAAAATTAAAAAAATCTACAAAATCGACTCCAAATATGATGTAGAATTCATTTGTTTTCCGCTTGTATATGGGGTTTGGTTTCACCATGTATATTTAAATATTACTATCAAGAGTGTACGGTGCTCTCATCAAATTTGGGTTTTATAAGTAAGACACTTTGTATTTTATTGCATATGAACTCTTGGTTTTTTGCTTATTCAGTACCAGAAACAATGAAAATTGAACGTTATGTGTCGCAAAAGAAGTATTTCGGGAAATACAAAGTAAATAACACTCATTTTAAGATGGGTCATAAAATTTTGCATTAAATCCACTTGAGTAATATGTATGAGTTTACGTATTCGGATGCTGGGAGCGACGGAAGAGGCAATATTTCGGTTATTGCATCTGATAAGGGTCATATAAATTCTCTACTCCCCGGATGAAAAAGTTTCTAAAAAGTCCCACGCATTGAGTTTTGTAATAAATATAGCCATCGCAATAGGAACTTTCTTCCATGTTCACTCGTTGTAGGGGTGGCAAAAGTTGATTAAATTTCCATTTTTATTTACTCGATTATTTATTTAATATTATTATCGCCTCTAGGCCTTCAACATTGCAATATTTCCTAATGTTATACAAATTAAAATTGGTAAAGATAATTTTGTATAATGGAAATTACAAAAGAAATCATTTAAAATTTTGTGGCTACTGCGTCAAAGTACTAATAAAACAACCCTTACGTGGCGGCGCTAAAACAAATATCTGAATTGCATAACATTAACTCAACCATTTTTAAGTAAAAAATTATAAATAATCAAATAATCAACAAAGGAAAAAATGATTTTTCCACGTTTTCATCACCGTTTCCAAACGAACATTTTTGACTAGTACTTACTTTAAGGGTTAAACGCGTATCATTTACTATTCAAATAAAAATAATACACCGCTACAAATACATCATCATAATCGTCATCTAATATCCGCTCTCTAGTGGAGCATATGGATTCCGTAAACTGCCTCCTAGCTAAGCGATTGGTCCTCAGTTCCTGGGCGTCAATCAAAGTCAGTTCAGAAACATAAACTGACGACAGATTATCAGCAGTGGTATAAGACTCCGGGAACCCGATGCCTTTTAAAATACGTTGGCAAGCGCTGTTGTTAAGACTATAGGAGGCATTTGTACACAATGTACACATGTCAATTTTTCATCTTACAAATTAATGTATTTGCTGCCTTAATGAGATAATTTCGCTACGTACCTAAGTTTAATTAAATACTTCAACTCCAACTTTAGGAAATATGCTCCCGAGTTGGCAACCCTAATGTAAGCACGTGCAAAAAATGGTTGATAATCGCCATTTTGTTGTTACCTTTTATTCCAGTAAGTAACACGCGTTTTTTGTAAAACTATGTTAGGAATAATAATCTAAAATGCATATAGCTTTTCGATTTTGAATTTGGAATGAAAAATTAACGAATTTTACCAATCCAATTAGTTAAAATAATAAGCCTTTGTTGAAAACACACAGGGGTATTACATTATTTGAAAATCATTTTTTATACCACGCGGCGCCATCGTGAACTTATAATATTATTAAATATTTTAACATTTTTGTTATTTATTGGAGGATATTTTTCAATGCCAAATTTATTGCCAGTATTTATTCTTTATGGAAGTTGGAAAGTTTTCAGTACTTTTATTGAACACGTGGTACATTAATAAAACTTTCGTTGTATTCAAATTATTGTCATTGTAACATTTTATTTTCGGATTTGTAAAAAATACATAAATTTTAGCGGTTTGTTTGTTTTTCGTTCATATTTCGGTTTTTTTTTGTATTATTCAAATGCGAAAGAACAAGAACTATGCATTAGTAGCTGTCCAATAAAAAATAGTCTAGACTTGAAAAAAACTTCTATATCATCGCCTAGGATTTGAATAAAACGCGAACGTAATCCCTCAGTAAGAATATTATTGTTAGGTTTTTTTAAATAATTGTTTGATTCCAGACAACCAACATAAACAACGCACGCCATAGAACCCCAGAAAAGCACCATTAAAACAACATAAATGTGGAAGCCTTGGAGATAAACCTCCTATTCACATATTTTTACGAGAATTCGTCATAATTAATACATTGAGATTTTTCGTTGTACCAAGTTGGTAAAAAAAAAAATTTTAGTTATTTAAATGCCTACTCTACTTATTACTTACTTCTTTATAATTATTTGTAAATGTTTAAAAATGTCATTTGAATACAGGTTTAAAGTAAAATCAATAGTTTGACATCTCAACAGAGACGAGAAGTTTGGAAGGGAATAAGGATATCTAGGCGTTTACAGGGCTTATGACCTGTCATTGGCTGGGTTAAGTAGCCACATGATGTATTACAACATTCCCCATTTCACCTAGTATTTGATATTCATATTTGCCAATATATAGTAAAATGGCGCGAAGCTTCACATGGGAATACTCTCTGTCATCCATTGAGAAAATTGTTAAGCATTTTAGCAGAAAGCTTTATGATTGAAGTGAGATTCTTACCGAATTATATCTACAAGTATTTGGACACACTCAAAATGTTGTTTATAAAATCAATATTTTTTAAAAATAAATATTTACGGTTAAAGAATTTCGTTTCTCTCATTTCTAAACAGGGGTTACTTGATTCTAGTAATAAAATACGAGCTAATGAGAATAAAAATTATTATTCTACAACTTTTCACTTAAAATTTAAAAGAAAAATTGACGTATTTTTATCCTTCCGCTGAATAAAATAATATAATACTCCATTATTACTTTTAATTTATAAATCTTATGTTAAATTATGTTTTTATATATCTTATGTTAAAATATGTTTGTATTCTTTGTCCTATTTTTAGAATGTAACAAGGCGAAAGCCTTAGTTAAAACTAAAACATTTAAATTGGCGCAGAATGATAAACGAGCTGTAACATTGTTTGTCAATGAAAAAAATGAAGACGGATGGTACTATGGTTGTCTTGATAGGCCTTCATTATCACCTTAATTTATTTTAGGTTCTCCTTTATAAAAAGATTTAATAGTTTTTTTCACCTCGGCTACAAATTATTTAAAGAAAATGGCGCAGTTATGTTTTTTAGTATGATTGCATTCTTTACGATTTTTTTTACCGATTCATTTGTTTACGTTTTACCGTTTTGAGTTTTAACTGTTTAACGTTCATTTTGAAAAACAAGGATATATTTATAAGGCTATCTTGGAGATATAAATTTTAATTAAATTGTAAATCATGTTTAAAATTTTGTCGTTTTTATTCCTATCAAATTTAGCCTGTAAAGAGGAAATAAGTAAATTATAACAAAACAACAACTTTAATTTTATGTTGCTTTCAACGTGATGCAGCATCACTGATGCTGTGTTACAACATGTTAATAAAAGCAATTAAACTTTTAGTACTGAATAATTTATATAATTATTTTAGTACCTACTGAATAATTCATAATATAATTGTTATACCTTCGCCTACGTAAGTAAGTACATGAAAAATCATTCCCGTATGTCATAATATTTCTCACATAAAAATATCTCACCTTATTTTGTTCAAATATTTTTGTAAATGTAAGTATTGCCCGCACTCAATTCAATAAACTACCAAACGAAATTCAAAATCAAAAGACGGCGAAATCCCAAAATAAAGCACTGAAAGACTACTTTTTAAATATTTTTATTAATAATGATAATGGCTAATTTTTCTATATTGTCTGTATTGTTCCTTTTGTGATTATTGTTCCTTTTGTGATTATTTGTATTTTTAGATTTAGCATTGGTAACTCTGTAATCTGAGTATTGTAATATTTAGTCTTTCTTTTTCTAATATCTGTCCCAGAATGAGTTCTGTAACTCAATTGGGAGTGCAAAGTATTTTGTACAAATTAAAAATAAATAAAAAAAAAAAATAAAAAGTACAGAGCACTTAAAATTTTACCAAATCGAATAATACTAATAATCATAAAGTACAAAAATTTTGTAAAAGGTTTTCCCAAAATATCATGACCCATGTCGAAATGGTATTTATAAAAAAAAATATTAAAAAAAACGGACCCTAATTTTCAGTATCATAATTATTTTTTCGCTTACCGCATCATTTTAAATAATACCCGCCTATTTGCATTACAAGACTATGCTCCTAAAAACATGCATTAGCATTTTTCTTTTCTGAAAGGTTCTTGCCTCACAAAAAGCAAGGTGTTTTAATATTAGTTGGGTAGAACTTCGAGAAGTGGAACAAAGTGATAATGCCATTTTAAATTTAGCTGCGAGTTCGCTTGCATTTCCTGAAATCCCCAAGGGATGTTTTTATATGCATTAGTTCCATTACGCTCTCTGAATATAATATAGAAGAATCTGTTCTACGGACGTTTGTTAGTATGTTTGTCTTATAAGTTAAACTAATAGCCACACGTACATAAGTTTAACGGTCATTTTTAACCCAGTATGTTTACGAAATTAGCGAAGTAAGTATCAAAATACTATCAAAGAAACTCGTTAAAAAAACATTTTAAAACTTATTTTGATTTATATTTTTTATTGACATTACTTGGTGGAATTCCATGATAAAATTTTTAATATATAACTAATTAAAGTTAAATAAAAAATACTTGGTACACTTCCACTTTTATTTATTTTGACCAGTTAGCGCTTTCACCCTGTAACGGGCATCTTCAGGCTGGTAATATGTTGTACAAGACAAAAGTATAAATAGCAGTTTTTACAAAAAATTTATTTAGTTTAGTATCAAAAATTTATTCATGTTATTCATGTTGTACAAGACAAAAGTATAAATAGCAGTTTTTACAAAAATTTTATTTAGTTTAGTATCAAAATTTATTTTGTAGAAACTGCTATTTATACTTTTGTCTTGTACAACATGTTACCAGTCTGAAGATGCCCGTTACAGGGTGAAAGCGCTAAAGGTCAAAATAAATAAAAGTGGAAGTGTACCAAGTATTTTTTAACTTTAATTAGTTTATATTATTAAAAATTTAAAAACTTATGTTTTGTTGAACAGCACACTTTTTTCTTTGATACAGATAAGTATACAGATAAGTATTTTCTCTAAAAAAAATTAGAACTTCGCGGCCTCCGTAGCGTAGTGGCTAAGACGCTTGACTCACGATACGGGTTCGATTTCCGATGAGAACACAAAAATCAAAAGGCGACTTTTCTCAAGCCTGGGCATTCGTGACGTTGTTCCTCTGGTATTGGGCCTCCTGGCCTGTTGAGGTGGTAAAATAAATAAAAAAATTAACTTATTAGTATTTTTTTGCGCCTCTTTTAAAATTTTGCGCAAACATGGTAGGTTTCATTGAACCACCCAATGCCATCGCATTAAATAGGTAATATAATTGATTAATTAAATTATTCCCTTATTCGTATCTAATGGTGTCTACATATGAGTACACACAGATGGTAGTTACACGCGTGCAATTACTAAATGAAAGTAAGATCATCAGTCTTACGCTTCAATGCTTTTCCAAGGTATTTATCATGTAAATGTGAAGAGATCATCAGTCTTAAGCTTCAATGTTATGTTTAAAAAAAATATTTCTTATTTTCACTTACTAGAATTAAACCCGCAATCCCGCACAATAACGCCGCATATTAACTAATTAACTAACCATCATTCCAATTTTACTAAAGGCAGAGAGGATCGAACTCCACACCGCTCAATCCTGACACACATTCCCTTGCTTCTCCACAATCATACATCTTATCATGTATGCACACCGATTGTTCCGACTTTTCACATGACCACTTTCAAGTATTTGCTGTATCTGACCATATAATATTAATAGTAATAATTAATAAATTCAAGTTCGTGGTTCCATGAGTAATAACACGATGTTCCAATGCAGTGCTTTACGTACCATTAGATGCGGATAAGGGAAAAGATTAGTAGGAATAGTATTAGTAATTTCACTAGCATATTTTGACGTTAGCGTCAGCGTCTTAAAGCGGCGACGCCTCAAATGAATCCAACATCTCCGCAAATCTTAAATGAGATACATTCACCGAAACTGAAAATGGTTCTGTACTAGCGCTATATGGGTTAGTCCGTTGGCCCAATATTGGGGTAGGTTATCTGGTGAGGAACAAAGCGTTTTGGAGAGGGGCAAACCCGCCTCTTGAGAGCCGTGCCAAATGTCTAAATCTAAACGGTTTTAAGAGAGAAATAGACAAATTACATAACGGTATTAATAATAAAGATCGGAGAAAAACCCTTATTATAAAATTAGTTAAAATTATTGCAAGCTTGTTTCTTCATATTAAAAAAAAAAACACACTTAGCTTTCCTCAAAATATTGACGTGTTTTGTTGTAACTGCAACTTCTACCTTCCCCTATCCACATTCAATGGTGCATAGGGCAATGCATTGATGCACTAAGAACAGAGTATCATAATAACTTAAATATTAGGTGATCAGCCAGAAAAAGTACTAAATACAAATATTTTCATGACGTATTTTAAAATATGCAATTTAAAATTAATATTTAATATTTCTCCACGTTGAATTGAAGATATTAAGACTTAAATTTTAGTTGAGGCAAGGGGCAAAAAGCCAAAGAAAATATTTAGGCACTTTGCCAACAAAAGCATTGCTTTATCTTCAAAAATAGAAGGCTGAAAGAGTTACAAAAATATAACATAAAATCTTTGCGTTGCATAAGAGCCTTATTACACATTTAAAAAAGAAGAGAAAATGTTATTTTTTTTGATACCCTTCTGATAATTCAATATATGATAAAATACGTCGGCTGCCATACAAATAAGTGATTTCTTAATTTAAGACAAAATTTGTTTACAAAGAATTACAATTTGACATCTCAACAGAGACAAAAAGTTTGGAAGGAAATATGGATATCTATTCGTTTACAGGGCTTATGACTTGTCATTATCTTGGCCACTTGATGTATTACAACATTCCCAATTACGCCTAGTATTTGATATCCACTTCTGTCAATTATCAGAACTTGTATATATACAGTGAAATAACGCGACGCTTCACATGTGAAAACTCTCTGTCATCCATTGAGAAAATTGCTTAGCATTTTAGCAGAAACCTTTATGATTGTAAGTGAGATTCTTACCAAATTATTTTACATACTAGGAATTGCCAGAATTCAGGTATTTTGACATGTTGGTAATGTTTACAGAGATTTTATTTGATCAGACTCATTTGCTTCTTCCGCATTCATAAATGATTACTCTTCTCATGTGTGCACGCTGCCATGTCTTCCTCGTCTTTGCTCGGCTTCTACACCCAGACACACTAACTTTTCGCCGTTTTTTCTACAGAACCATCGTAAAAGCCCTTTCAAGAAAATCAAGACAATACTTATCTCAGCATTGTATTCTACTCCGATTTCGAACTTTCCACACATTCCCCAGAGAGATCGCATTTACTACTGCTAATAATTTCCCTTATCCGCATCCAATGGTGCATAGAACACGGTATTAGTAGACAAAGTGCAGTTTTTTTTTAAATTTACATGAAAGCAAGATTATCAATCGCTTAAGCGTCAACATTTATCATTTTCATTTTAACAAATTGGTGTCCAATCTTCGAACAAGAATTTCAGAGAAGTGACATTCCATACTTAAAAATACTACTGTATCTAGGTGACTAGTTACCCGCTACGTCACTCACTACGTCATCAATAGGCATCTCCGTCATCACTTGACATCTATGTCACACGTTTCGTGTATTGACCTAAGTGCTTGAGTCTGGAGACGGTGGAATCTGATAATAGGTGGGGTTATGAAATTAACCCTGGGAAGCGAATATTTTTAGAAAATTTTGATGGAAACGCCCCTTCTAGTGAATATTTGTTAGAAGTTTCGAATAGATTAGTGTTATTTCAGTTGTATTTACAAGGAGAGAAAGGTTAGGAGTTTGTATATTGACCGTGATACACTGCCCTTGCTCCACCAATCTACCAGAACAGAGTAGGTAATCGTAAACCATCACTTGACACATTTATTGCGTCTTAAAACTGAAAGTACGTTTCCAGGATAGGACTTAGATGCACAAATTGCTAAAAAAAATACTTTTTTATATATGATAACGTCTAATAAATCGATGACACACAAAAAAGCATGACTCATTGTCACGTTCCGCCTGAGCCGAGTGTGCAAGCGAGAGCGCGGAACAAGCGATAGAGAGGCACGATCGGCCTAAGCGTTCGGTTTGTGACACATCTATCTCTCTTCCACTCCATCGGCTGATGCGTCAGAGAGTAGAAGGGAGACAGCAGCAGCACACAAGAAGAAAAAACAAGAAAAATGTTAATTTATGGAAAAAAAAATTATTTTCAATCAACTCCTGCTTTGTATTATACAAAATAATGATAATTCAGTAATAGTAATTCAATTAAATTCATAAAAGTATGCTACTTTTCATCAATGTTTTCTTATGACGTTATCACGTAAAATTATCGTCCGTAAACCGACTTTACAAACAGTCAGAAGCATTTATTACATAATTTAGTACCTAGTTCAAAATACAATGAATATTTGACACTGCACTATCTAATTTTAAAGAAATTTATAGAAGTAAATGCGTATTCCTATTTTCATCCCCACCTTCTTTCCTTCCTCTATCATAATGTTTCCTTTGTTTTTTTAGAGCATATTTTCTTTAATAAAATTATTGAACTATTAAAATGTTAAAAAGTGAGTGTTAAGTATTGAATATTTCATGTGACTGGTACTGAATGTTAAAACTGATCATTTTACCTTCTTAAAGGATGAAAATACAATACAATTGGTAAACCATTTCAGTACCCTATGCACCATTAGGTGCGGATGAAGGAAAGATAATATAAAATATTGTATTCCAATTAACATTTTTGCAATTAATTATTTTATGTACCTGCTAAATTTCATTTCAACTTATTATTAAAATAAAACGCAATTTCACGCAAATTTCCTGAAAATATGAAAATCAGTTACTCAATAATAAAATTTGATTTAAAACATAATATCAAAATAATAAAAAATAAGTATATGTACGCACAGGCATTGCCTTTTTCGCCTAATGGGGGTATTCTAGTATCTTCATTGTTTATTATTCTTGTGTATGCAACATTTATTTATGACTATAACAAATCTCTTTATCAGGAAATAAAATACAATTGTTATACTTTATAAAGACATGTTTTGTTTTCAAACCGGTTGCGAGAAGGAAATTAATAAAGTTTAGTAGTTATAAGCAAAGTATTTTGATTAAATAATTTTCTATGATTAAATACAAAATGCGTGCTTTAAGCATTAATTTTGTAACAAAGCTTTTGATAAAAATGTTCGTGTCGGTAAAAAAAATCCAAATAAAATTCCAAATCCGTTTCCTAGTCCAGTCCTGTGGTTACTCACCCCCGCGGGGGAGTTCCCAATCTTCTCTAAAGTTCCCAATTCGGTTCTTGGCTTCTTTAATCAAGAGCCAATGAGCTTAGCGGTGTTACAGAAAGGGGGAAAAACTTTTAACTGTGTGTTTTTGTTTTCCTTCTAGAACACGAACGACAATTTAAAATTCAAATAAAGAATATTCTAGCACTTTTTCTTGTTTTATGGACCACTTAAATTAATTCAAGATTAAGCCAGTAGTTTTTCTGTTTTAAGTCATAATAGTCTAATTGTTTTGGATGTTGGACTAATTCTATTTTTTGTGGAAAAGAGTGATGTGGACTAAAGTTAAAAATGTAGAATAAAAAAAAACGTTTCTTTCAATTGTTTCTATATTTTCGGTAAAATTACGATTTAACTTTTAACATTTAAAAAAACATAGTTAAAGAACATTATATCACACTATATCAGCTAAAAATAATGAGCTCAAAAATTTTGCAGTGTACTGGATTGTATACGACATTATTTCCTCCCCAAATGGTGCCTCCGAAATTCATCAATTAAATTTTATTTTGAAGTTGTCTGGTAATAATCATCATCATTGCTCATTTTAAATCCAATATACAATTATGTTCTATGAACGCGTTTTTGATCTCTTTTTCTGTTCAGATAAATTATTTAATAAACTTGACTTGAAACTATACAGTTACATTGTGTGATGTATTTATATGGGGGTTTTAAGTAATACAGGCTGTGACAATTATGACGGGTTTAATATATTACTGTTTTAACTGACTTTGCTCCTCAGAGCTCTAACTGGGAATGCAGGCACACAGCAGACATACTCCATACACGCACACGTTCGTACATCTTCTGTCGCCCTCGCATACAGTCTCTTTCACACACATATCTCACACAAACACACAAGTGTACACATAAGTGTCCGAAATCAAAATAAAATAAAATACAAGTTATTCAAACAATTGTCAACCAAAGCAAAAAAAAATCGTTTGTAAATCGGATAATTAATAAGCAAGATACAATCATTTATATTTTTTACTCCCCATACGATCGGATCGCATCGGTAACGCACCGATCTCCTATCATACAAAATCTTTACAAAAATCTAACTAACTAACTAACCATCACGCCATTTCCGCGAAGGGGTAGGCAGAGAGGATAGAACGCCACACCACTCTGTCCTGGCACACTTCTCTTGCTTCCTCCACATTCATACATCTTCTCATGCACGCACGTCGATTATTCCGACTTTTTACATGCCCACTTTCAAGCACTTGTTTTACTTGATCATGCCATGTCTTTCTCGGCCTACCTCGATTCCTACATCCAGGCACAGTCAAACACAAAATATAAAAAAACAAATATAAAATGATTGTATCTCTGTTATTAATTATCCGATTTATAAGCGGATTGCACTAATGCTCTTTTGTTTTTTTCTGCATTTACAGAAAATGTTGTTTCACAAGCACATTATAGCTTGTCATCTAGAGTATTACCATGGCGCTACCACGTCGTGAATGAAATAATGTGCAACTATTTCGGTGCAACATTTATTTAGCTGCCACGGAGTGCAAACTGCATACTAGAGACTAGAGCTGCGAGGCTTCAGAAACTGCAGTGGAAAATGTGTTGGGAATTTCAATCTATGAACGCTGCACCCTGTTTACTGTGAGCTGCAAGCGAGGAAATAATAAACTAACGAAATGTGTGAGCGCTTCAAGAGCATACTACACCACGTGACTCGCGGCCGCTTTCCCATACAAACGTATTCCTCAATTTTCTCCCAAAAATTTAACATGACTTTTTTGAATGATTTCTTCACACTTTTTAGACATCGACCAGATGCGTGTTTGTATCGTCTTATTTTTAAAATAATTTATTTATCTCCTTTAACAAATAAAATATCAAAAAAATAAGACGATGCAAACACGCATCCAGTCGATATCTTAAATATGTAAAAATATATAGCTGTAATGTTAAATTCCAGGGAGAAAATCGAGAAATACGTTTGTATGGGAAGCGGCCGCAAGTCACGTGGTGTGGTATGCTCTTAAACTTTTATAGGACCAATTTATTTTGAGAATATACCTACTCGTCTTAATCTAATACAACTTTTATTTGAAAAAAATCTTTATTAGATATTTTGTAGATTCACTGGTTTCCCGCTTGTACATCGTGTTTTGTTACACCATGTATAAACAAGTTTGGTAACTAATGTTCAGTTAACACCTCATTTTAGACATTTCAAAACATACATTTAACATTTAAATGCGCTAAACATTCAAGTGTTCAGCTAACAATCTGCAGTGTAAAATAACATTTATCGACTTCCCCTGAGAAATCTCATCTTGGTGATTTATTACACCCCACGAGACGTTGTATGTCTGTATAACGTATTTATCTTATTCTAAGTTACTGCATTATTTGTAGTATATTCACAAAATGCGGTGACTGAATTTGAATTTAAATGCTGTTATTTAAATAATAATACACCTATGTATATAAATGTAATTAAAAAACGTATTAATGGTAAAATAAAATCAGCTAATGTTAAATTAAATCTTATTTTTATGCAGATATGGATATCAGATTGTGTTTTTCTGGGTTATGAGGCTCGTCAGCTCTGAAGATGAGGCATGACACTGAGGGATCGATCCCACCTCCACCCACCCGCGACTGTTATAGAGTCCTTGGGGACTCTCTGTCAGTCACGCTATTTTATGCAGGACTTTAAATTTTTGCTATTGCAAATGCATAAGCAAATTGCAGGGCCAAAGTTTCCAAGTGAAGTTAAGCCAAGAGGGCGACAGCATCGATCAAGTCAAAAAAAAAACATGATACCGCCACCCTTACGATTCCTCAGTGTCTCCATATCGAAATACTCTTTTTTTCTTTATTGATAATGTACATAAATATACAAAAACTAGAATACAAATTAAAACAGTGAACAAAATATGCCGTAAAAGCTTAAAACAATACAGAAGAATATAAGAAAAATGTGTATAAAAGGACATGGTAGAAAAATGTCGAGTACAAGTCACCCAAGGAAAGGATTCCGACAGCGGAGACAAAAGGGGACAAGAAGGACCCTGAAGATGGACTCTGAAATGTGCTCCGAAACATCGGCAACACAAAGCCCATAAACACGGTATAATAACCTAGAAAAGCATAATCTGTATTCTGAAGGCCACGAAAACTTACAAACTTTGAGCATCATAGTTCACACACATAAATATGGTGGGACAAGGAATTATTGGAACTACCGAAAATGACAACGTCTTTTGGACAAAAAAGCCACGTCTTCCTATCTCCAAAAATATATAACACCCTTCCACTGTATGCAAAAAATGAAAAAGATATTAAAAAAATCGCATCTTCGTAAAAAATTGGATCTACGATTTGGGTCCCGAGAGGTACTTTGAAATGGTTGATATATTATATTTGCTATTTAGGTGATATATAGTTCGCAGTGTTGTTAATTGTAGGTACCTAATGCATTATTTTATTATTCTTCTTAAATGTATCATACTTGTAAATGTAAATGTTAGTTGTAAATGAATAGCAAGTATATTAATCTTGTAAGTAATGCTATGTAATTTTAAAAAAGTAAAGCTGTGTCTTTCCACCAATACTCGGTACAATAAAAATCATCACTAAATAACTGAGGGTGGTTGGAAGATATTGTTTAAAAGCAATAAACTCGCCCTTGTACTTTTGCTGTGTAATTGTACATGAAGTTTTAAATAAATAAATAAATAATTCTTTAGATACTTTATACAAATAACATGGTTATATGCTTTCAAAATCAACAATTTACTCTTGACAAAAGTACAACAATTTTGATTTTTGATATTTTAACATCTCAATTATTAATATTAAATGATTAATGACCACGTTACGTTTGATCCAAATAAGTATGGTTTATATTATACTAATTCCCGGCTTTCATATCGGTATAAAACTAGCCTGTCCAGTGCAATAAACAAAGTTAGACTGTTCCCTGGCAATATTGAACAATGCAGCCAATAAATCTTTTGGCAAACATAAATTCTGGCCAACACATAATATTATATTGCATTATGGGTACATAAAACCCCCGGCCAAATGACAATACCAATGGCTAACTGTCGCCGAACTGATGGTAATAAATTATTAATTTTACTTTGCTTGACCAGAGCCAAACATTAACCTAAGGCTATGGCGCTATCGAGAATTGAAAGCGATTTCAAATAATAATTGTCTGAGCGCCTGTTATTTGAGCTGTATTCGAAATTAAGAATATATTACGTACGTAAATTTTTTTTTAAATGGCTTATCCAAAGGATAATCTAAAAATATTTTATTTAATTAGCCTTACGTACAATTTTGGTGTGCATTATTGCCTAGAGGTAATTTTTTTCTTCCAACTAGAAAATCTTGTGGTTGTATAATAAATGTTATTACTAGCTTAATTTCATTTTCATGCTATAATTGTTTTTAAACTTATTTTTCAGATATAGATTTTCCTTAAATACTAGATTTTAGTGTTTATTTTATTTTGTTTTATTTATTTATTTAAATCTTATAATTCACATAATATATTATACATATAAATATTAATACACTTAAACAATTTATTGGCTTCTCTTTGTGCGGCCTCTATCTAAATAGGCTTAACC
>JAGVSP010001764.1:0-35052 GCA_022494985.1 Micrasema minimum
ACGTTTATAGTTACGCATGTATTATGTATGTACACTGTACACTATTACCGGTTATTATGCACCTATAGAGGTATACATATAGAATACCTAACAGTGATGAGAGAAGGTAGGTACGATGTTCTACGCATACTAATTAACGCTAATAATATGCCTGTAGAATTAATTAATGGAAACTAACCTATTGACCGAATCATAAACAAGCAGATATGCCAATCGGAAGTTGAATTCGGATTAAAGAAGAAGTTATGTTGATAGAAATTATACGAATATCACTAAGTATTTGACAGAAAAACAGAAACCACCAAATTAGCAATAATAAATATATAAGTAGCTGAAATTTAATAAATCTACGTTAGATAGAACCCAAAGATAGTAAATAATTGCATAGATTCCACGTGTGATGAATTGGTTAAGTATGTACTGCTGAAAACAGCTTTTATTAGAAGCTGGTGGAAGCCAAGTGTTGCTAAGGTAGGATTGTCACTTGAGAGGAGTTTTTATATGTCAAATACTTCAAATCAAAACAAAGCAGAAATGAACTTCCAGTGCATTGTAACACCGCTAAGATGATCATTTTTATAAACAACGGAATCCGAATACTCGTAGACAAAAACTAGATTTAAACCAAATGGTTGCCATAGTCAAGACAGCATTGAACGGACCTACCTCTTGGTTTACGAATTGAATACGGTCTTACACCGATGCCTGTACTTTTATATATCTTCCTATATTAATGATTGGTTTATAATGAAATGCCTCCCGAGAGCCTTGGAAGCAGTTTGTGGAATACATATGCTCCACACAGGGAGCGGATATGGTATGATGATGAGGATGATTATAATGAAAAATAGATTTTATTTTTATTTTGTAATAAAACATATTTTATAATTAACGTATTATGTGTAGAGATCTGAGATCAGTAGGTGCGTGGGTGGGAGGCTAATAAATAATTTGCCAATGGAAGATTTATGATTAAGCGATAGATAGTATTTTTTGCGGAAGAAAGTTTATGACGAAATTATTGATGTTTTTACTGCTTTACTATCGACAGTAACTCGACTCGGAATGTAAAGTAAGACATGAAAATCCTGAAAGTCATTGCTAAAAGTAATTAAAAAGTAAATAATCGTGTAGTTTAAACAACATTTTTCGAAATGAATACAAATACTTGTAGATAAATTACCCATGCTGGGCTGATATCAGATATTATTGATATCCCAACAGAGACAGAGAAACCCTGGAAACGAATGTGGGTTATCTAGGCGTTTACAGGGCTTATGACCTGTCATTGCAGTAATTTGTGTACAAGTATTTGTATTCATTTCAAAAAATGTTGTTTGAAAGATTTACTGGTTAAAAATACAAAGCAAAAATAAAAAAACAAAAATTGGAGAGACATCTTCAGGCGTCTTCTAGAGTAAGTAATAAAGCTCGGTATGGCCTTACCTACACTAATAAAAAATGATTGCAAAAAAAAAAAATCTTTGCAATCTTCTCAACAGATGACACCAGCATAGAAAAATTCTGTAAAGCGGAATGACGAAGACGATTTCAATATATACAGTAGTTCCAAAATTTGCCATATTTGGTTATCAGATGATGGGCGGAACGGGGAATGTTGTAGTACGTCAAGTGGCCACTTAACCCAGCCAGGTCATAAGCCCTGTAAACGCCTAAAAATAACCCACATTCGTTTCCAGAGTTTCTCTGTCTCTGTTGGGATATCAATAATTGTGTAGTTAATTAAATGTTTATTAATTTCACATAATTAAATAATATGAAGAATATTTGGACTAAATAATATTTACATAGAAATGCAGCATGGATTTAGGTTGGTAAGTTTATATAGTTCTTGTTTATAATTTGCTTAATTTTCTTTATTTTTTTAAATGTGTATGCAATATTTATTTACATGGGATTTTAATATTTCATAAGACCATCTTACCTGCATGTAATCAAAAATGATCAAGATACACTGCACTTGGTGTACCAATGCATTGCCCTATGCACCATTAGATGCGGATAAGATCAAATAGTAATAGTAGTATTTACTAAAACTAATTAAATTTTAGCATGGTTTCTTAATTTTTCAGTATGTAGATTAAAAACTAGTAGGTCTCTATTAATTTAGGTCATTTTGCTAAACGCGAGTATTTAGTAACTTGTTGACTAGCGCAAGTAGATAACTGTCTCCGCGGCTTTCTACTAAACATATGACTCAAAAGCTTTTAAATTTCACATGTTTTAGTGAAAATGGCCGGAAATTCCTCGTAGGCGACTAATACACTCCTACGCACGTAATTACCAATAATTAATTGCATTTTGTGTTTGTTACAGTTTTTTACTTAAGTATTATAGAGAGCACATAACTATAAAAGCAACTTCGTGTTTTTCTAACTCTCTTTTATAAATTTTTCAAACGCATTATTAAAGCCAAACAATCAATTTAAAATAAGCTGTATGAATATAAGAGAACAATATACTGAATATACAGGGTTTTCTATTAGGAACATTCATTTTAAATTACACGAAAAGCCACTTCAAATTATTATTTTTACAAATATGAGACATGAACAGCTCATTAGCTTAACATTAGATTTATCTTGATATTAGATATATCTATATCTAGCGGACATAAAGATGTTCAATTATGGGATTTGGGCCAAGAAGATTATTGGCAGAATATTGTTTTAAACAGGCTAAGTACAAATATAAAACATATATATAGGAGTTTATAAATAGAAACATTCTTAAACTATTTAAATGAAAAAACGTTGTTTTTAACTACTTTTTATTTAATTATTAATCTAACTCACGACCGGTTTCGAGGCAACACGTGTCTCTTTATCAAGGGTACAAGAATAAATGAAATTTGATAATGAAGTTGTGTCAGTGCATATGTTCAACATTCTGGCTTGCCAAGAGGAGATGGATGTTTGTGGTAAATGGTGTGAGTTTGGCTAAGGAAGGTGCTGATGAAGGAAGGCATTTGATCATTTATAGGGCAGACAAAGAAAATATGGTTGAGATCCTCCTCTTCAGATTGACAGTCGCCAATGAAGGAGTCAAACACACCTAGTCTAGCCAAGTGAGATCTCGTGCAAAAATGACCTATCCTCATTTGACAAATAATAGTGTATTCAACATGATTTTCTTGAACCAAAGGCGAGAAGGGAGGTTGGATTGGATGATAGCGAAATGTTCCCCTTTTGATAATTTAGAAATGTTCCATCTGTCGGACCAACTTGTGGTCCATATATCTGATTATAATATAATTAGTTATGATGCGATCTCTTGGACGAATGTGTGGTAAAACTATGCACGATACGTACACTAAAATGTCGAAATTAGAGCAGCATGTAAGACTGAGATAAAAGCATTATCGACAAAATTAAGAAAGGTGTCTTACGATGGTTTGGTCATGTAAAGCGAATGGATGATGACAGAACGGCTAAAATAATCTATGATGCGAGTGAGCCTGGATGTATGTAGAAGTTGAGAAAGGCCGAGAAAGACTTGACATGATCAAGTACAACAAGTGCTTGAAAGTGGGCATGAGAGAAGTCGGAATAATCGACGTGCGTGCATGAGAGGATGTGTGGATGTGAAGAAAGCAAGAGATGTATGCCAGGACAGAAAGGTGTGGCGTTCATCCTCTCTGCCTATCTCTTCGGGGAAATGGCGTGATGGGTAGTTAGTTAGTTAGTTAGTGACATTATAGAAAAAATATGTATGACCCATTTTATTTTTCGTAGTAGGTAATTCTCTCAAATTCATTACGTTCCGAAGTTATGCTGGAAACCACATCCTTAGACGGAATCCCCTTATGTAGTCATTTAAGTTTTATTAAACATATCCTTGCGAAATCCCTATTATGTAGATTGTTACAAATCCAAGTGATTTTTGAAACTGGCATTTATAATGCCTACACGTGTTTTTTCTCGTATAGTCATATCCGATAATATTATAATGATATGTACTGAATACAGAGAAGTTGTGTTGGCGACTAGTCCTGACCAAATATTATAATTTCAGCACTGACCCAGTTTCCATTTTCTCCGAAGCGCATTTCTAATAAACGTCAACAAACAATCAATAATTCAGATAAGCAGAGATAATTATTTAAATTAAAAAACATTATTGCGTTCTCTCAGAAAAAATATACAAGCATTTATAACCTTTGTCGATCGTTGGATTACCGATGGGGGTCAATATGGGTTTTTAACATAAAAATATTTTATACAGTACCTAGGGCTGGCGCTGAAGCGTAAGACTGATCATCTCGCCTTCATGTAACAAATAATCAAAATTCGCTGCATTTGTGTATGTATTCAATGCACCATTGGGTGCGAATAAGGGAGAGTTGTAGTATTTATAATAATAATGTAAATTTATTCCAAACCTTGAGATGGGGAGTGCAAGCCTCTAAGGTTCATATAATTGATACAGAATAAGAATAAAACAAAATAATATACATCTGCATATCTACAATTTAGGTAAAAAATAAAATAATCTGCCCATGTAAATAAATATGTATATTCTTACAGGTATCCTCATCTCCGTCAATATACCCAGAAGCCTTGGACACAGGAACAAGCGTCAGGGTAGGTACGCATTAATAAATATTTATTTCGCATTTAAAGAACGTAATTTATTAACATAAATCTATACAAATTCCCTTCTTGTTATCTAAACATTTCGCAGTGAATCCCTTCCAGTATTCACAGTGGCCACTCCAGCATGGAGGCCCTCTCTCCACCGGTCCGGGCTGGCCCCCCTACCAGCCACCAGTCCAGTACTACGAGCAGCCCAGGATCAGCTTCATCAGCCCCCACGCCCAGGGGCACCCCTACAGGACGGAGAATACCGCCAACAGCCCTTACTTCAATCCCCAGGGTCCAGTACAAAGTATACCCATAGCAAATCTGGTCTCCTATATCCAGACCATCGCGCAAAATATTCCGTTCGAAGATCCCATATCCAGCTCTCAAACTATTTCCCAAAATGATACGATTTTAATCCCGCAACTTCAAAATGATTCTTCGGAAAAACCCACTGGAGATTCGCTCACTCTTAACACGGATAAAATTCTCGGGCTTACCTCAGATCAAAGTATTGAGAATAATATCAGAGTGCACAGAAGTGATAAAGAAGAATATGTGGAAACCAACAAGGCTCTCGGACTCGCTGGAGGAGAAATTAAAAACGACGAAGGAAGGTTGTTGTCAGACTCCGCTTTTTCAAAAATTTCAGAAACGCTCGGCGCAATAAACACAGTTGGACATTACCTAGTAGACATGGTGGATGAAAAAGACGATGACGATGACGATGAAGACGAAGACGAAGAAGATGATGAAGATAGTAATGATAAAGACAACAATCTTCCAAACGCACTTTACACAATTAGTAAAAACGTTTTGGGGAAGAATGTAACAGAAAAAATTGCTCCTTTCGTTAACAAATTAACAGACAGAACAGACAGCGGATCTAGATCATGCACAACTCCCGAAGGAAAGCCAGGAACATGCGAGGACTTGAGCAACTGTCCGCAACTGCTTTTAAATCTGGGGAACTTGAGGCAGAGTCTCTGCTTCAAGAGTCTGTTCGTTCCTGGGGTGTGCTGCCCGGAGCTAGGAGTTGGGTTCAACGAGCTGCCGAGCCCAGGGTCCACGGTCCTGACCACCAGCAGGCCCACGATAGCCCTCGCCGTGACGACGAGGAAGCCCCCCGCGGTGTACCGACCTCCCCCAGTGACACGACCCCCGTACACCACAGCCCGCCCCACCACATTCCGCCCCACCACAGTCCGCCCCACTGCCACCTTCAGCACGCAAGCAGCCATCTACAACAGCAGCGCGGCTTTCAACTTCACAAATTATGTTAATCCCGAAGGTAGGCAGAACATTATTCATTTCTATTGCGTAACGTCTAGAATACTGTCTATCCGCATTGGAAAGAGAAACTAGGATTCAAAATACTTACATTGCATTGGTACGTAACTGTGGATTTGTACATAACAATCGCGTGAATACCAATGTATGATACAAACCTTTCATAATATGTGTAATGTTTTCATGGTAAATAAAACACGAACCAAATTTTTCTAGCTCAGTAATTTATTTTTGGCATTTTTAATGAAATTCGATCTCATGATTTGATTTCCGTGAAAATAATATAAACAACAGTTGAAACTGGGTAAAATTGCGTACTCTTTTATTGGTCTTTATTTGATAAAAATCTAGTGATATATATTTATGCGTCCAAGTCACAGTGACGATTTATTTGATTTAAACACCCATCACCTTGTCTTTGCAGACTGTGGCGAGCCAGAGTGGAGTTCCGGAAGGGTGGTCGGCGGCACGGATGCAGCCTCCGGCACCTGGCCGTGGATGGCGGCCATCTTCCTGAGTGGCCCCACGAGGACCGAGTTCTGGTGTGGCGGAGCCCTGCTCGCTGACAGGCACATCCTCACAGCGGCACATTGCACCAGAGATTCCAGGCAGAGACCGTGAGTCTAAATAATCATTCATTAATAATGAATGAGATTGATTTGATAATCAATCATCTATGAGATTAGTTTAATATCTGGGTTCTACAGTAATAGCTGTCGCTTCTCTGCCCTTCAAATAACAGTCCAGCTCTGTAGGGGGTAAGAATCAACCTGTCCATTATTCGTCTAGATCAGGGGTGGCCAAAGCGTAGACCGCGATCGACCGGTCGATCGCGTGTAACTATTTAGTCGCCCGCCTGTCGATATGTACCCATCTCTGACGCCCGTCCCGCACCGCACAGCTTGTGAGACAAGCCGTGCGACAGAGACAACGGTCTACAATCTCGAAGTTAGCCGATTATCGACGAAAGCCTCTCTCTAAAACCCGACAGGTAAAACAAGGACTTGAAATTTTTTCATCCACGTAGCGACAGTAGTGCGGAGCGGATGTGTTAGTGCCCATTTTAATTACAACGAAAGTTACCAGTAGTGACAGTAGCCATTATTTTGAGTAGCGCGGAGCGGATGTGTTAGTGCCCATTTTTAATTACAACGAAAGTTACCAGTAGTGACAGTAGCCATTATTTCGAGTAGCGCGGAGCGGATGTGTTAGTGCCCATTTTGATCACAACGAAACTTACAGTAGTGACAGTAGCCATTATTTCGAGTAGCGCGGAGCGGATGTGTTAGTGCCCATTTTGATCACAACGAAAGTTACCAGTAGCCCATTATTTCATGTAAGTTTATGGTTTTTTACCAAGCTCTTTTATAATTTTTTAACCACAATTATTTTTACCTAATAATTTTTTTTTTTTTTTCAGTTTTTTTACCCACAATGAGTCACCCGACCACAAGTTCCAAGAAGTCGAAAATGTATCATTATAATGATAAATGGGAACAAGAGTTTTTTTTCACAATGAAAAAGGATACATGTATTTGCATTATTTGTCTTTCAAGCGTATCACTTCCAAAAAAGGGCAATGTTGAAAGACACTTTAGAACAGTCCATAAACAATATGAGAATAAATATCTACTTGGGCACCGAATTACGGAAAGCAAAAGTACAGCAATTAATGAAACAACTAAATATGCAACAGTCATTTCTTGCGAGATCAAGTACGAAGTCGAAAACAGCCACCATGGCCTCATTTAAGGTAGCTGAAATTTTAATAAAACATAAGAAGCCCTTTGAAGACGGCGAAATATGGAAGGAAAGTTTTATTAAAGCAGGAGAAATATTGTTTCAAAATTTTAACAATAAATCTGAAATAATTGCTTCAATTAAAGAAATGTCGCTGTCGAGAAACACCATAATGCGTAGAACAGAAGCGATGAGTCAAAACTTAGAAGAGATTCTGAAAGAAAATATTAATAAATGCAGGTTCCTATCCATACAATTCGACGAGTCAACGGATGTCACTGATACCCGCCCAACTTTGTTTATTTATTCGAATGTGTTTTGAAGATATGTCTGTTAGAGAAGAACTGCTAGCAATTTTACCGATGAGCGGACAGACGAGAGGTTTAGATATATATAATTCGTTTAAGTCTTTTATCACTAAAACAGAATTTCCAATACATAAACTGGTATCGATTACGACTGATGGAGCTCCTTCTATGGTTGGGAATCATAATGGATTTATAGCAATTTGTAAAAATGATGATAATATTCCAAGTTTCACCAATTATCATTGCATTATCCATCAGCAAGCATTGTGCTCAAAAATTTTAAAGTCAGATGATGTGATGAATTTAGCATTTAAAATAGTTTAATTCTATTCGTGGAAGCAGTTTGCCGCAGACGCAGATTCAGAGCATTTACTAGAGGAATGTGAATCTGACATCGGGGAACTACTATTGCACACTGATGTAAGGTGGCTAAGCCGTGCAAAGTTTTTAAAAAGATTCTTGGATCTTTTGCCTGAAATAAAAGAATTTATGTCAACTGGCAATAAATCATATCCTCAATTGGAAGATGATAAGTGGGTGCGTGATCTTGCTTTTCTCGCTGATATTACAGGAAAGCTAAATGAATTAAATTTTGCAACTTCAAGGAAAGAACAAAACATTGACTGAAATGGTTAGCGACGTGAATGCATTCAAGGTGAAACTTACATTCCCTAGAAGCACAATTGAGGAAAGGAGATTTAAAAACAATGGGAAAATATGGCAGCTAAATCAACAGATAAAAACTCAGATGAATACGGTCAATATGCCAATAAGATAACTCTGTTACGAAATGAGTTTGATAGAAGATTTAAAGATATTTCAAAAATACAGGATATAATAGTATTCATGTCGTTCCCATTCAATGATGAAAATAAACATTGAAGAAATATCTATAAAATTAAAAGAATTTTTTGGATGTTGACCAAATAGCAGTTGAGAATGAAATTCTTTAACCTTAAATGCGATATCTTTTTGAAATCAAGGGCCTCATCTCAAAATAGTTTTTGGAATTTACTTTGTGAAGAAAAATATCCATGTTTATGGAGATGTGCAGCAATATTTAACTACCTTTTTCGGTTTCTACCTACCTTTGCGAAACAACATTTTCTGCTATGAATGCAATCAAAACAAAACATCGCTCCCGTTTGACAGATGACCATTTGACAGCATGTTTACGAATAGGTATAAGGTACATATGAACCACACAATATGAAAAAGCTTGCCGAAAATATGCAATGTCATGTCTCCAGCGCGTCCTCTGATACGAAATAAAAAATAATTGTTAATATGTATTTACGATAAACGTTGTTCGGATTAATAATAAAAAAAATATATAAAAAAATTGTTTGATTTATAAACTAATTAGTTTAAGAATCATTATTTTCTCTCATTAGAAAAACTTGATATTGATATTGAATATATGTATTATTATTATCTATACTACTACTAACTTTCCCTTATCCGTGCTCAATGGTGCATAGGGCACTACATTGGCACACCGAGTGCAGTGAATCTTGATCTCTTGTTACATGAAGGCAAGATGATTATTATCTATGTTTATTCTAAATTTAAACTTATATTTTGGCTTTAAATTACTATTTTTATTATGATCATCTAATACATATGATGTTGGTAGACCGCCACCTATAATTTAAAAAATAGTCGATCGTAGTGGTCAAAAGTTTGGCCACCTCTGGTCTAGATGAAGGATACGGTCGTAGCGACTCCGACGTTGAAAAATTTCTAAACCCTGATCCATCGGACAAGATTGTTGTTATCTACACATTCATGTACATTTGATTCTAAATATTGTAATCACCGAGTACTTACTGAGAATATTTTATCCATTTAGGTACATGTGTTTACTTATTCCACTAGATTTTAAGAGCGTACTCCACCGCGTGACTCGCGGCCCCTTTCCCATACAAACGTACTCCTCAATTTTCTCTCTGGAATTTAACATTAGAGCAATGATTTTTTTCACACATTTTAGATATCAACCGGATGTGTGTTTGTTCTTATTTTTTTCATAATTAATTTATCTCCTTTAACGAATAGTTTATTTTTAAAAAAAGACGATGCAAACTGCGATCTGCGCCCCGATTCTGAATGTTTTGACAGGACTTCTGCGCATACGAATTCAGTACAAATTCATATGCGCAGAAGGCCTGTCAAGCCATTCAGAATCGAGGCGCTGGTCGATATAAAAAAGGTGTGAAAAAATCATTGTTGTAATGTTGAATTCAAGCGAGAAAATCGAGGAATACGTTTGTGTGGGAAGCGGCCGTGAGCATGTGGTGGAGTATGCTCTTAATTCTTTCTTGTTTGATAAAATCTGCGAGAGGATCTTAGCTTCATAACCCAGAGGTTTTATGGTCAATTTCTTTTAAGATCACAGCAATGTGTTTTGGATGTTATTAGAGCTGATATTTGCCAACCGTTCCAGGTTTGCAGCCCGGCAGTTCACGGTCCGCCTGGGGGACGTGGACCTGGAGAGGGAGGACGAGCCCTCCCGCCCCGTCACCTTCCGCGTCACGGAGGTCCGCGCCCACCCCAGCTTCTCCAGGGTCGGCTTCTATAACGACATTGCCATACTTGTTCTTGATGGTAACGATATATGTAGATTATATACTTATGAATAAATAATTCAGTGCTTATAAACTCATATTTACGTCTTTCATGGAGAGTGGTGCAACTAAAAAATCTCCGCCCTTATTTTTAGATAGTTTCTGGGAACGAATTTTGTATATTTTTTAAAAGTGAGTGATATACACAAATACACATGCAGTAATTTCGTAATGTCACAATTTTTCTTCTGAACTCCTCAAGCTGTTTGTGTGGTAATGAATGGACTATCGTGATTTCCAACAAAAGACAAAAGGATATAATCAGGAAAGAAACACGAGATGCACATTTCGTGTTATGAATGGCTTAGACCCTTTTTTTTAAAATGGGAGTTACGTTTAATTTTTACCTTGCTTATCGTGTACGAGGTTTATATTTCATCAAGTGGACTTCCTATCATTGACTGTTCTTAATTCTATTGTGTTGGGATCAGGCAGCGGGATATATCTAGTGTGGACTAAAGGGAACTTCACCGCATCTGCCTGAGATGATAAGAAAACCACGGGAAAAACTCATCATGGAAAACAAACAACTTGAAAAGTGTTCGGCATTTTGTGTCCGATTTTGTGGTAAAGAATGGACTATCGTGATTTCCACTAAAAGACAAAAGGGTATTATAGTATAATCAGGAAGAAACATGATATGCACATTTCAAAAAACATCGAAGAGAGTCCAGCATAAAATTTTGCGATTTTATTAATTTTAAATGAAATATTCCTATTGTAAACATAAATTATAACTTTTTAAATAACTTTCTGAATATACAAACATTAGAAAATGGGAAGAATATTAAATGATTTGCTCTTTCTGTTCAAAGTATTAAAATCTAGTTTGTTGATATATTGTCAACTAACAAATTTAATTAGTTTAGAGTGCCTGGTCGAGTTACACGTAGTAAAGCACTATTTTACTGCAGCCAATCATCGACCAATTACAGTGCTAACTCACCGATACGAAGAATGCACGCACTGGCTAACAAGTTTGCTAACAATATTGATATTTTCAACACAAATCTAGTGCATTTTAGGGAACAGTGTCTGGATGCCATCTCTGGCGTAATGAATAGCTACACCTACTGTGTAATATTTAAAAAGTATATGTAAATGCCCTATGGGCGTAAAAACAATAAAATATATAAAAAAAAAATTTTCTTGTTATGAATGGTGTTAGACTAGTAAGTGCTAGACTATGATAATGGATGCTTTGTCTTCCTTCAGGTCGTGTACAAAAGAGCAAGTACGTGATCCCGCTGTGCCTGCCGCCGCCCGCGCTGGCCAGCGAGACGTGGGCGGGCGGCGGGCCACCGTGGTGGGCTGGGGCACGTCCCGCTACGGGGGCCGGGAGTCCACCTCGCAGCGCCAGGCCGCGCTGCCCGTGTGGCGCAACCAGGACTGCGACCGCGCCCTACTTCCAGCCCATCTCCGAGGGCTTCGTCTGCGCCGGCTACTCCGAGGGCGGCGTGGACGCTTGTCAGGTAGGTCACATTTATTTATTTAATTACAGGTAACTCTACAATGTGACAATATCTATCATTTTACATTTTATCATAATATTGGGTTCTTTCATCGACTTTTCTATTTTTTATTTTTAAAAATGATCGAAAAATTTACAATGGGGGAAAAGACCCATTTTTTGATGCTTTAGATTGTCAGTGAATGCCATCTTGGCTGTAGGCTAAGAAAAGCCAAGATGGGCAACTTGATGAATTAAAGGTTGGGGAGGTAGGTACTGAATTGTCCCATTACAGTGTTGGAAAAGATCTTGGCATTTCTAAGAAAAAAACCAAGCATTTTAATGGAGTCATTACATAGATTTGTATAACCATATGAAGATAGAAAGATAACTGAGCATCAAACAACACCCCAAGATCTCTAGACGTATGAAAGCCCTTTCAAGCCTCACTCCGTCCATGAGATAACGATTAGATATGCACGTGCCATGCCTTCAAAAGTAGATCACAGTAAGCGCACCCATTTTAGTACACCGACCGCGAATCTTTGTACATCAAAACACCGGTTTGCAAAGTTTTTTTAAATTTATGAAGCATAATTTTTAGATAAAGCAGAAAAAAATTATGGGACGTTCAAAGTTTATAAGAAATGCAATCGGTGACGTCACCGATGTCATTTTCTCAACCAGATATTTAAATACAACCATTTAAATGTACCAATGTACTTTATTTTGTATTAATTTGCTGTTAAAATTAATCATGTACATAAAAGTAAAATGAGGTCGATAATAGGAATCCTACCCTAACGCAATTTGCACGTGATCCCCATGTCTACTGGTCTCTACTCTGTGAATAGAGATCCTTAGTAATGATGTTGTCACTCCAGGGCGACTCCGGGGGCCCGCTGATGCTGCAGAGCCCGCTCGGCCGCTGGCTGCAGATCGGGGTGGTGTCCTTCGGGAACAAGTGCGGGGAGCCGGGCTACCCCGGGGTGTACACCAGGGTGTCCCACTACATCCCCTGGATACAGAAAACCCTCGTCTAGCACCCTGCCACCCTGCACCAGGAACCCTATTGTTATGTTTATTTTCACCGCGTTTCATTCCAATTGTAAATACTTTTTTGCCATTATTTGGTATTATACATACAACCTGGACTTCCCTCGTCCCTTCAGGCGCCTTAATTTTTATTTTGATATTCTTTGGGTTCCAATAGTTTCATATTTTGAAACATACAACATACATAGATGTACAAATTAAATCAAAATAATAGTTAGGTACACTTCCACTTTTATTTATTTGAGCAGTTAGCGGTTTCACCCTGTTACAGGCATCTTCAAACTGGTCAAATAAAAGTTGAAATGTACTAAGTATTTTCATTTAACTTTTATTATATTCAAATAATTTAATTATAGAATTCCACCAAGAAATTCCAATAAAAAATATAAATCAAAATACTTACTTCTTTTTCAATTTTATAAATTTTTAATTAAAAAAAAAAACCATAAAATAATAATGGAAATATATAAAAACCAGTGATATAAAATTATTCCAGAATGAAACGAGTGATCAAATTGAAGTACTCTACACTAGAGGATTAAAATATAATTTTGAATTTTAGCTTTACTTACTATTAAATTTATAAATTTTTCTTAATATTAGCTACTTATGTAAATATTAATCAAATTAACTAGTATAGTGAGATTGTACTAAAATCTATCGAAGAATGAATATTTCGTAAAGTAAAATTTATGTTATTTGTAATGGAGTAAATCTTACACTGCAAAACAAGTTGTTGTAAATCTGTGTATGCGGATAAGGGAGAGTAGTAGTAGTAAAAAATGCAGAAAAACAAGCAGTAAATCACAAAACCATTAGTGCAATCTGTTTGTAAAATCGGATAATTAATAAGATAGATACAAACAATTATAGTTTTTATTCCACATACGATCGGTGATATGGAATAATTTTTTGTTTTATCATTCACAAAAACATTTTGTTAACAAGTCCATTTTATTATTTTTGTCTTATCACTAACAAAACTCAATGTACAAGCGAAAATCCAGTGAATCTATATCATATTTGCAGTCGATTTTGTAGATTTTTAAAATTTTATTTAACCAATAATTTTCGAGAAAATTTATTAAGAAGTTTTTTTTTTTTTTTGATAAACTTTTGCACATTACAGTCAAATATAATTTATTTAGTCCAATACTATTCATAAAGAAAAGAAAATTAAAAAGCTTGAATTAGAAAAAAATATTAAATTCAGATTCAAGTCAAAACACATTAGATTCACCAGTTTTTGGGTTGTACTACGAGTTTTGTTTATACCGTGTAGTTTAAGTGCTGGTAATGACTGATGATCATGTAAAAATATGCCTGCAAAACTATAGATTCACCATTGTTTCTCTACTTGTGAAATCCGCGGTTTTAATTCGGTGATTCTTACTAAAACCATGGATTTCACATGTTGTTGTAGCAAAACAGTTGTCCGTCTATGGTCTATATTATGTCTTTTATTTACCCACAATTTTTATTTTCATTATTCTTATCAAATACTCAATGTATTTTTAGGAACAATATCCACAAAATATAATTTAAAAAAAATATGCATTATCAAAAGGATTTAGAAAAAAATTGTAATAATTAAGAAAAATGGATTACCTGCCAGTTTTATTATTATATCATAATACTTTTATTATTTTATAATAATAATTTTTTATATACCGGCATAAAGTAATATATTATTTTCATGAATAAAAAAAATATTTTAAGTGTTAAACCAACGCAATAACGCGTCGAAGAATTCGCCATTTTTTATTATAAATCTTAGAGAACGCCTAAAATACGTATAAAATAAAATAAATTTTTAGTACATATTACATTATTGTGGATTCCATATGCTCCACATAGGGAGCGATTATGGTATGATGATGATGATGACATTATGTTTAAGTAAATTATGAGCATTGTTTTTTTGTATGTATTTTATATTTCACATGATTGTGAATTATTATATGATAAGAGTTTTATTGTTTAACCTAGTCTTAGAACATAAATTTGTGCCTATTTAATAAATACTTTTTTAATTTTTTTTTTTTTACCTTATTGAAAACCTAGATAGATTTTCTTTATTTTCAAGCAGATATAAAAATGCGCAGGCTACACCCGCGCTGTGCAACTGAAGATCCTACGAAGCACCCCGTGTTGATTGTCGAATTATGAGATTTTGAGATTTAGATTTCCATCTCCCTCTTTGTTTATAGGATACTTGGACAAATACTTCGTTAGTGGATAAATAAAATAATCGGTAGGTTTTCTTGTTTTTTTTTAATGGATGGTGAAATTATAACCAATATAATTCTCATCGCGTTCTCAGTAATAAAAATTGTAGAAAAAATAATCAAAAAGAAATACACTGATTAATAATAATAATTATAACATTATAAAGTTACTCTACAAATAATGGGATTAAAGTTTGCTTTTTATAACAATAAAATTTTATTGACATTGTCATTGATTAATAATAAATTATAATTACCTTTAGAAGAAAAAAATTTTCACCCTACAGCATTTACCCTAAATTCCGGAAATAAAAAAATAAAAAAATCTCTAATTATCAAATCAGTTAGTTACATATTTGATACATAAACTGTAGAAACATGTCTTATAAAATAACTATCTTCATTTTAATGTTAAACATACTCAAGTGTTATTTTGTTGTCCAATAATCTTTGCTCTAGGGTAAATAATGTAGGGTAGATTGACAGTTAAAACCAGACAGAAAGTAAAAAATATATTTTTAAAAATTGTAGTTTTTGTCATATAATATATATTTACGTACTATAATAATACTTTTCTTTTTACCCTTTAACCCCTCTGTTCTTCTTATCTTTGAAGATGGTCCACGACAAAATCTGTGTATTGCCAGACCAAGTCTCACGTCCTCCCACCATCCCGACGGGCGGGGGTGGGGGATGCTGGTCCCCAGTCCCCATGGCAACAGTGGGAGACGCGTCGGGGGTGCGCGCACTTATGGCGGGAAATAAAAAGACAAAGATGACCTACATGCTCTCGTTAACATAATATTTTTCAGATAGAAACATTGATGGTCTGGATAAATTAATAAACACGAGCTGTGTTGAGTGTTGAGGGATTGCGGGCGAAAGGACAATTCCCTGCAAGGTGTGTAAACCAAAAAATAATAATAATAGGGTCGTCTCTACATGTTTCAAATAATGTGGACTTATACCGCAGGGATTCGAGACGATTGGTCCATGTGCAACTAGACTATGGACAATAGAGTAGTATGAACAAGAAAAATAAATAAACTATCTACCGCGATATCTTTTTATCTTGTGTGACGTCATTCATCTCTCGAGCTAACCATCCCCTGTGAACCCTCTGCAGATTGCTCTGCGCTGATGATCGATAGTATCCCCCGCCCTCCGCCCCCCTCCTGCCGCGCCGGCGCCCCCGCCCCCGCGTCCACCCCCGGCCGGGCCGCAGTCGCGCGGGAGCCTTGATCCAGGTGAGTCCTCCCCGAGCGGCCCGGAGCACAGGCACCCTGACATACTAGAAACGCACCCTTAAACAAATTCAGCGGGAAAAATTGTAATATTGTACGCCGTGTTTAATAACTCATTCACGATCTTAATTTTTATGAATCTATATTCGGCTGCGTCTATTTTTTCATAGTGCTGATTCAGTGAATAATTATCGCATTTTGCAGTTTATTTAAATGTGATTGCAATTGTTTTATCATTGGGAAAACGCATCTTGTTAATTTTTCATTCATATTATTCAAGAATGATAGATTTTCTAGAAACATTTTCGGCTTTGGATTAGATATCTTTGAAAGGATCTTCAGTATATTAGTTTTCAGTCCTGAAATTTTCTGAAATAACATACATATTATATGATGTAAACTAAGATGTAAGTTCTTTGTTCCTTTATTTATTTTCATAAACGGCTAAGAGATTTTATTGGGATTTGATAATTTCAAAACTGTTTTATTCAATACAAGTTGTAGTTTTATGCCAGGACCGCCAAATAAAATATTAGAATATAATTTAAAATTGATTATGTCAAGGATCTTGTGTGAGGGGTTTTGGAGGGTGTTCATTGGTAATAATAGTACTAGGAAGTAGGAAGTAGTGCTCTTGTGTAGTGGTGCTATGAACATTCATCATCTCACGATTACTTTAATCTGAAATGTGGTGATTATTTAATTTCGATTTATCATTCGCCGAGTTCACGAGTCTGTTACCTTGAAATTTAAGGTAAGATACTTTTACTTTGCTGAAAGCTTTGGTCGTTAATTGGTTAATTTTTATTTCATATTTTGAAAGTTGGCTGTTGTATTTCTGCGACTGAAATAGGAAAATCTCGCTAATTCCAACCCATTTAGATGCCAATGAACTACCCCTTACTCAGATCAGGTACTATAAATAGGTATTACACTGTATAATATGTACAGTATCTGCAGCTTCCCCAACCCTCTTGGTCGCTTGCCAAGATTCTTCCTTTATATTAGGTCAATGGAACGTTGGCTCCCTACCTACCCTACCAAGTACCCCAGTACCTAGTACCTAGTGAATAGTGAATCAATCAGCTCTCAAGTTAATGTGATTAAGCGTTTTCTATTTTGCCAATTTGGCAAAAAGAAAATTATGCGATGGGAACTAACAAAATGCCTTTAAGGTTTTTTAAAAAAAAATATATTTATAAAATCTTTTAGAAGTATCGCAGATTAAGTAAAATTGCACGAATTCTTATTAAAATGCATTTTTTAAATTTTGTTTTCTTCACGAATAGTATTAGTTTGACTAAATAAATTAAATATATTTGAAAACAATTTACAAAAATTTATTGATGAATAAAATCAACTTCTTGATCAATTTTCTTGGAAACTATGAGTCATATAAAAAAATTCTACAAAATCGACTCCAAATATGAAGGATATTCACTGGTTCCCCCTTGCACATCGAGTTTTGATACACAGTGTATAATGTTATTAATGTTGTTTCAGAGGACTGTTATGGCGGAGTCCCCCCGCTGGCTGACGCTGCTCCTGGCGCTCGCCTGCTCTGCAGGACTAGTCAGGTCAGTTCACTCTCTTCTTTACTTCCTATTCTATTTCTGTAATCTTTTTCCTCCTTATTTACTCTTGTTCTTCTACTTAGAATTTCTCCCACTTGTGTTTCCAGCACTAAGATTGTAATGTAAAATTATTCACGTTGGTACCAGCAACGGATGCTCTCGATTAACGATGCCAAGACTTATGATTCTTAAACCCACAGTAATAATGATGCAGAATATTTCTGACTATACGTTTTAATGCAGTAATTAGGGTTCTTTGGAAGAAAACGAATTGAGTGTATGATTACCAACACAATTGAAAAAACGAAACAATGTGGACCTTTTAATATACCTATAATTTTTCATTATAAACATCTCGGACAGGAATTATGGACAGTCTGATAATAAGCCTACCCGTATCAATCTAAAGGCAGATTTCCATCAAAATTCTTAGGTGCTTACTTGTGAAAACTGTATTTTTTAAAATGTAGATTCTACAAAACATTAATTAGTCAATGCTTATTTTTCATAATAAATTATGCTTTTTTTTCTTGTTGACACAGCGTAGCATAGGACGCATCAGTTGACTAACCAAATGCGGACTATCTTGCTGACTTACTCACACCGTATCATAGGACGCATCAGTTGACTAACCAAATGCAGACTATCTTGACAACTAGTAAGATGAAACCAAAATAATCTGTCTTAGACCTCATAAGTATTAAGGAAAATTTGCGTTACTACGAACAACTAACTTTGATAGTGGTTATTACTAAATTTTAAACTTTTGATTTACATTTTTTGTATTTTTTTTTAGTTGCACCATAAAAATAAACTTCAGAGAGAAGGAGAAGCAGGTGCTGGACCAGATCCTGGGTCCCGGGAGATATGACGCCAGGATCCGACCCTCGGGGATCAATGGCACTGGTAAGTCACCTCATCCTTTTTCCTTCTACTTCTACTTCTAAGTCTTCTTCATGCCATTCTTCATTCCCATCCATCACACACTTCACAATAACTATTCAATAAACAATCTCATTTACACTTTACTCCAATTATTATACTCGTAGCTACATATTTATTTAAAAATACATTATCTTAACAACTAGAGCGATTAGGAGTATATCAGAATAGCTACGAATAAATAAAATATAATACTCGTTGATATTTAAAAATTTTCCGTATTATTTGATAGACTTTAGATTACAGTTTAAATTTAAAAAAAACAGTTAGGTAAATATGAAACTGTGTACTTATTTATCAAAGTCCATCTTTTAATTATTTACTTTTAAAAAAAAAAAAAGGGAACAAATTACCATGTATTTTTACGGGGATTCCCATAGGGGGTCAACACGAAATATTTATTTTAATGTGATTTTCATATTAATATTTCATGTGTAATACCTTGAACTGGTACTGATGCGTATGACTGATCATCTTACCTTCATGTAATAAAATAATAAATATACACTCCACTCGGGGAACTGATGCAGTGTCCTATGCACTATTGGGTGCGGATAAGGGAAAGTAGTAGATTTCAATTCTAGCGATTCAACCGATTTACTCTACAAATGTACGACTTTTTAGTACTGCTTAGTAGTTGTAGGCTACAAAAAAGGTTCCCATAGGATACTTGCGAGTATCTTTTTCACCAACACCAAATAAATCACAAATTTTACACCAAAACATCGCTCATTTTCACAAGACATAATATATGTACGTCAGTCACATTTCGTATAAATGTCTACTCACATATTTATTGGTATTTCATCTCATGTGTCTTTCGTAGCTTTATTTTTAAATTATACAAAAAACAATAACTTCACAAATTTGTCTCCCAAATTCGTTGTGGAGAGTAATATAATGTAGTGATTATCGACATGATGTATTTACTATTTACACGACACGAATAGATCCCTTGAACAGATATCCGAAATAATGGAGGTACAATGTGAGTTGACTTGTACCACACCATGCGCTTAATAACTACTCGTACTAACCTACTTTATGTGAATTTGCATGATTATTGGACATATCCGCGGTGGAAATTATATGTTTTGAACCGGTATTCTTTATAATCAATTATGACAGGCTAAATTCAGATATTTAGGTACCTACTCCGATATTCTGAATTATGCACATTTGTTTGTTGGATCTCTAAGCATACTTTACTTATAATATTTTTTTAGACACCACGAGCATGGTTTAATATTTTATTGTACAATAAGTTATTTTACTAAGAATCACACTGAACAAAAGTATCCGCCATAAAGCGTACAGCGTATGTACAGTAGCTAACTACTATTAATCAACTAATAAGTTTAAAAAAAAAAAATTGAGATCATTTACATTTTTTTTGTTGTTAACCAGTTAAAAAGGTAAATAACCATATTTATTTATATTATCACCATTAACTTTGTAAATCATTGTAATTTTTTAAAAATAAAAAAAAATCACTTAAAAAGTGAATCAAAAAACAAAGTGATTTTTTATTTTTTTTTTTTATTTTAAAAAAACATATTTATATTCAAACAGTTTTTGACGTTTTTATGGGAAAAAAAGCGCTCAATAGCGCGATACTGAGCCACCGCATAAACTTATGGTGAAAAAAGTCGGAATCCCCATTCTGACTTTTTTCACTATAAGTTTATGTGGTGGCTCAGTATCGCGCTATTGCGCACATCCCCATGTAGATAAATGAAAACATAAAAAATTAAAGTACAGCAGTCAATTTTTTTATTATTTGTATGAACAACCAAAAAACTTAATGATTCTCAAGAGCCCTTTTCACAAAGATGACACATCCTATATTTGTGGCACTTGAAAAACGAATGATTTGTTTGGTTGCAATAAACCAGCCAAACTTGTCAAATGAGCCCTCCGCGAGAATGCGCGGGATCCAACACAAATACTGAAATCTCAATTAGTAAGTTTAGTGTCGAGAGTCCACTTAGGATATGTCCATATTATATGTATGTCCGTGTTTTGTTGTGTTATCTCCAGATGGTCCCGCAGTGGTCCGGATTAACCTGTTTGTGAGAAACATCGTCACCATAAGCGACATCAAGATGGTAAGTTCCCACCAGGACTCCTCCCCCAAACTCTATCATCTCACCACCTCACGACGCGTCACGACTGCTCCTTACTTCTTACCTACTATTACAGTCTCGGGAACCATTGACACAATCTTAGAAATACTTCAGCATGCTGAGCATATAAATATGTACAATACCTCATATCCACTTTAAACTCTTTATTCGTGACTGGCCCAAGTCAAAAGCAATTTTTTTCCATACAAGTGTCTGTAGTTTTCAGTTCACATTCCGAGCAAATCTACCCACTGTTGCGAGTTCACTGAGGTTTTCTTCTTAACTTTTCGAGGACGCTTTGATTCAAGCAAAGTGTCGACACAATTATTACTATTTTCACAGTAAAAGAGCAGTTTCTTTAAGAAAAGATTTTAAGTTTTATTTTGTGAGTGTGTTTCTTTTTATTTTATTTGTATTTTTTGTTTGGATTCGTATGCTGTAATAATTTATTTTATTAATACATTTAAACGTAGGCGTCTATCGCTGTGATATCTACATATGAGATACCACTATACTCATTCCCTTTTTAGAGACATTCAAATCATCATTTGAAACTATTCGAAATAACAAGAAATATTGGGCTAACGTCACATGGCAATTTAATCCAATTTCAAATGATTCTTTGAACATTGGTGTTTTTCGCCTAACTCTTGATGAAAGCACATTAATTTGTGAAAAAACCAACATTGCTAGAAATCGTGAACCTTTATCTAACCCAAACCTATTACATACCTCCAGAGTAGTTGACTAGTTCAACACATCATCATGTTCTGGAGTTATACGACTGACACCAATATTGTTCAACTTAATTATTCAAAGGAACCGATTCACCTAATGGTGTTTAATAATGGTGGTGGGTTTTCAATAGTAAATGGTTGAAAAATCTTTATTTTTAGTAAAATAAATGTAAAAGTAAAAACAATCGCATGCCTTCATCAAACTATACCTTTCATTATTATGTTTTTATTTAGAAATGCTTTACTTTTTTTACAATCATGAAATAATTCCTGTTTCTGCTGGTGCCAGTGCCTGGAAGGATCTTTTCTGGTGAACTTCCTACCCATGTCCTCCTGGACCTGGTGGTTTTGGTTGTTTCGACCTTTCGCCCTTCCTTCATTATGCCACGGCACCCCTATACTATTATTATTATATCAATTAGTTTATTTGGTTTGGTATAATGATTGCCCAATAGAAGAATTGTTGCTAAATATATTTTACAGAGCATTTTTAATAGTCAAACTGTAACAGTGTGCAATTCAGTTTTTGTGTTAAACTTTCTTGGTTTTGTGTAAATGATTTGATTGATTTGGAGGTCTTGCGACAACAGTACTCTTCCATGAGATAGGAGGAGTGATAACTTTGTTTTTGCTAGAAATTGTTATTTCCAGAATCTGGGGGTGACTTCTAGGTAAGTTCTTATTTTCTATCTCTCATCAGTTCACAGTGGAGGAAGATATCCTTAACTCGGGTAAGACCTTTAATATACATAGTAACAGCTATTGTAGTTGTGTATGTACATGTCAAGTCACGTGATTATTACCAGTTCCGTACTGACAATACTATAATTATCTCGCGAGTTATGAACAATAGTGCCCTTATTAATCGAATAAAATTCTCCTGAAAATACTTACAATCGTATATTTTGTACTGTTTTATATCTATGTATGTACATAGATATACATTTAAAGCGATCTATGTAGATCGCTTTAAATTGATTTTAAAAACATACTTTTTTGTCAAATATTGCAATGCTTCACGAGAAGAAATATATCTTTCCTTGAGTTATTATCACTGAAAATGCATTCAGCTTTAAAGTAAATATTTTCTTTCCGATTTGCATAATATATAAATACAATAATAAAAATGAGATAAAATATCATACGGTATAATGATAAGGAAGGGCAGAGAGAGGTCCCTGTGGAGCACCTGTTGGGACATACAATAAATACTTTGTTTGTTTTCCGATACCTCGCTAGATGGACCCGCCATTGTCCGGGTCAAAGAAGTATCTCAAAGACTGATGACGTCAAAATGGTAAGTTAATACGTCAAAAAATGAGCTCAAACCCTCCGAAATCACCAAAAGAAGTTTATTTTTGTTTCCATGACTGAATATGCTGCCAAAAATATTTAACGCTCTTGCCATACAGCTTAAAGTAAATATGTTTTGCCATATAGCTTAAAGCTTCTAATTAGATTAGAATCTCTAGGTGTAGCAGGATCATTTCCCGCCATGGCGGATTCATTAATTCAGATTATGTTTATTTTCTATTAATTGAGTTTGTCTAGAATAGTTGGATCAATAACGAGGCCTAGAAGGGAAATATTTTTGGCGGCAAAGATATCACAAAAGATCCTCCCGAACATCAGCCACGAGGAACCAGCACGTTGTTAGTTCCCCGTCTCCCCTCGGGGGACGCGGGCCACAGTTTGGGTTTGCGAGCACCGTCACAATACTTCGTCCAGAAACACTTATCGGGATAATTTGTTCGATTTAACGATAATTCGTTCGATTGAACGTTTTACGTTTTATGTTTGGTTTGACTTCCAGTATTTACTAGAATTTCATATGGTTTGTTTTGGTTATATGTAATTTTATTTTTGGTCTTAAAAAGATGTTATTTTAGTGGTAGGTGCGCTGGTGGGCTTGTCGGTTCGTTTACCCAACAGGCACGTCACTAATTGATAAAGATTTATCCCTTGTTTCACGCTCCTTATGATGATCCTCACTTATCGGTCACTAAAATGGAATGTACGGAGCACAGAAAAAATAAGATAGTACAGTTTTGAACATTTATTAGCACTGAAATTAATAACAATGAAAACTTAACTAACTTAAACTAGGATTAATGAAAGATGCTTAAAACTAGACATGAAATTAGGAATTTATAAAAAAGAGGAAAATGATTTAATTAACAAAATGTTTTCGATAAAAATTCTTCATTTGTCTGAATTACGCATTTTTTCAGTACCCTCCTTATATTATATGTACATAAGTGACTAGTCAGATCTTCAAGTTCTCCGCAGCACTTTTCACAGGGCTTTTCCAAATTAAAAATGTTACACCCCTTCATGACGGGAGCCATTTACGAGTATTTTGCAGTAAATTTATTAATACTTAAGTATTAAGTATCAAACACAAAAATTGTTCTTTTATTATATTATTGCTTTGGCTAGGTATCATCCATTGAACTACTATTCATAGATTCGTTATCCTCAAGATTGGCATTTACTGTTCATCCAATGTTGTGCTTCGGACCCCCAGTACGTCATCATAATCGCTCCATTTTATTATCATTCATCCTAAATTTGTTCAACTGCTAATCTCGTCAAAAAAAAGTGAATCACTTTTTGAATAAAAAAAACAAAGGTCTCAATGGTGACGCAAATGGTGAATTTGCGCTTAGTTTATGTGTAATATTTAACCTTGTCAACAAATTTCCATCAGAGGTCATTGGTTCAAACGATTGTACTCATAATGTTGTTGATATACCTTTGTTCTTTAATGACACCAAGTTGAAAAGATGCGTGAAAAAATATAATATTTTCTAGTCAAAATGATTTTTTGTAAGGATTGTGACCTCTGACCTCTGATGGACGTTTAGTTTTCTGTTTACAAATGAGGATTTGATGATTTAACTTTCCGCGGAGTCTATGTTCCCCCGTGGATGGCCTGTGCCTTGCGCATTTTTCTCTATTGTCTGTTCTATTTCTGTGGCACGATCGCAAACTTGATCCTACCAAACAGACTTTGTTCAACCTCTCCATTCAATAATTCCATACATTTCAAACCTTCTTATTATGATACACGTAATTATTTCCGTATTCTAAACCTTCCTTATCACAATATGGTGCAGTAGAGTAAGTTAGATTAATGTTCTGTCTTCTGATTCCTTAAAATTACGGTCATAATCATGGTGTTTTGCTCTTCTTTGACATTTACTACAAAGACCATTAACTAACCGTTATAAGTATAAAATTATAAGTGAATCACATTATTTATACAAAAGTGTTTCGTATCCAACGCTGACATATAACCTAACCCTAATCCTACGGCAACCAACCTACCCTAACCTCACCCTCGCACATCTGTGTAAGATTAGGCCGGGTGTTGCCCGCTACTGTCACCCAGTCTGCCATCACGAGGTAATAGTTTTTATGTATTTTCTTTGTACTTTGGTGGATACCTGATGAGCATTTGGGTTACAATCTGTTGAAGATGTATACAAAATCTCCTTCATCGAGATTCATCCAAGCATGATGTGGGTAACGTGTCACTTACTAACTCTTTTCTCTTTAACAATAACAGTAAAGTTGCAATGGCACATTTTTGCAAAATGGCATACAATAATGTTTTGCATTCGACTTTCCGTGAACAGTTTCAACAGTAAAGATTTCAACATGACCAAAAAATGTTTTTTATAAATTTGATCAAGAAAAACAAGAATTTCGATAACGGAGACACTGAGGGACCGTAAGGGTGGCGGAATCGTGTTTTTTTTTACTTGATCGATGCTTTCGCTTTCTTGACTTTACTTTTCTTGGGAAACTTTGGGCCTGCAATTTGCTTATGCATTTGCAACAACAAAAATTAAGAGTCCTGCATAAAATAGCGTGACTGATGGAGTCCCCAAGGACTCTAACAGTCGCGGGTGGAGGTGCGATCGTTCCCTCAGTGACTATATAAAATGTTGTCGTTTCTGAAAATCCATTGCAGTTTCAAAAGGCTGATCATGTCAACAAAATGTTATGCTTGCTTTTCTTTGTTGCTTGCTTCTGCATGATTACTGCCTGACGCTTCTTTGGAATGACTTTTTCTCTTTTTTTTTCATTATTTCGTTATTCACTTATAATTTACTGTTCATTTTATTTTATACGTTTAAAAAGGAATATAAATTATTTAATGTTTTAAGAAATTTGTTTGTTTATGACTACACCTCGTTTAACGTCTATTATAGAAGTGATATAATCAATTATTGTTGATTTTGGCACAATTTTAACACTGAAAAACATGTTTGCTTGTAAATATGCTTTTATTCAAAAAAATTTAAAGGCCGAACTGTAAAACTAATCGTTGGGTTTTCTAGATAGAATAGCTCATATTGACATTTTAAATTAGGTACTGTCAATAATAAACCAATCGTTTAACTATTTTTGAGATTTGTTTAATATAGCTTAAAAATTTTGTTTTATTGAATTAGTAAAATTTTTGAATGTTTTTAACGCTTTTTTTTTTTTTTTTTTTTTAAAACAAGTAAAAATTAAAGACAGGTCATAAGCCCTGTAAACGCCTAGATATCCATATTCCCTTCCAAGTTTCTCGTCTCTGTTGAGATGTCAAATCATAATCAATCTATTCAGCGTTAAAAGATATTCCAATAAGAATTAATGATTAAAAGCATTTGAAATTCAGTAAACTACCTATTACATTTTTAACATATTTTGGTAAAATATTTTAAATAACTAAATTAAAGAATGTTTGAAACATATTGATACAATAAAATAAACTGATATGGCCATATTTCATGAATATTTCAACTTGTAGGAATACAGTGTCCAGTTGACATTCCGAGAGCAATGGCTAGATGAGCGACTCAAGTTTGACGACTTTGGAGGTAAGCAACATCATCCGATCAATTTTCATCTTTCAATCAAAAGAGATAAAACACATTTTATTAATCTTTAATTGCTTAACTTCTTCTTAACATCTGATTTTATTGTAAAAATCAAGACTTTCAATTAAAATTTGAAAAAAAAGCATTGTCATCAATATAATATAACGTTACGTTTCTTATCAAGTGATTGTGATGACCTAAATATTACAAAATTCATGAAATACGAATTTATATATTATAATAGATTATAAAGAAAGCTCTTTAAGAGTGTCCTCCTAAGCATCGAAACATCAAACATCAAAAACGAGAAATCATTATATATATATGTAAGGTCTGTCCAATAAATACGCGAACTAAGGCCATAAAAAGTTTATTTTGCAAAATTGAGTCTACATCGATTTTGTCCCCTTCAAAGTACTCTCCATTCGTTGTAATGCACTTATTCTTTCTTCTTTTCCACTGTTCAAAAGCACCCTCGAAAGTCCTCGGCAGTCAGGCCTTTTAGTTTTTTTGTCGTTTTTTGCTTTATTGTGTTCACATCTTTCCAGTGATGTCCCCTCATTACATTTTTGCATTTTGGGAAAAAAAAAGTCGCATGAGGCGAGATCTGGCGAATAAGGAGGATGATCAATGATGGAGATTGAATTTTTTGCTGGCGAACAATCAATGCTGAATGTGCAGGTGCATTGTCGTGGTGAAGGATCCATCCATCGCCTTGAGTCAAATTTGGTCGCACACGACGCACGCGATCTCTCAAACGCTTGAGAACTGTAAGGTAGAACTCAGCATTTACTGTTTGTCCTTCAGAAAGAAATTCATGTTGAACGAACCCTTCAACATAAAAAAACAGGAGTGTGACTTTGATTTTTGATCGGCTTTTTCTTGTTTTTTTGGATCGAGGGTCATCTTTTGCTTTCCACTCCTTGCTTTGCGATTTTAATGTCGTACTCGCAAAACCATGATTCGTCACCAGTGATTACCCTATTGAGATATCCAGCATCATTTTCAAGTGAACTTCTAATCAGTAACATATTTAACTCTTCTCAACTTTAAGCACGATTTTTGCACACATTTTTTAAAACCCAAATGTTCGGTGAGAAAGTGTGCACTGTTGATTTTCCTAAATTCAGTTCATCAGCTATCATTCGGACAGTTTTTCGACGATTGGTAAGGACAAGAGACCGCACACGATCAATGTTGTCGTCAACACAGGTGGTTAAAGGTCGTCCCGGTCTTCCATCATCCGTAGCGTCTTGGCTTCCACCAGAAACTTGATATTGATTCGTTGTTCCGTGATTTCGTCAATTTCCATTTTCGACACCCAGCAAAAACAAGTACATACAGAAACTGGCACAATACGCACAGCTCGACGATCTGCCATGCACTGATGGTTCATTGGTTTTCAGGCAACTAGCATCACTAGTGAACGGGGTTATATATAGTCCACGTCATGGCCGATTGACATGGCCGACAGATTGCACCATTTCGCGTATTTATTGGACAGAGGGGTTTTTTTGTTTTTCGGACTAGGTCGCCTGAAGTACCTAACTCTGACGGAAGCCAGCAGGGTGTGGATGCCCGACCTGTTCTTCTCCAATGAGAAGGAAGGCCACTTCCACAACATCATTATGCCAAACGTCTACATCAGGATCTTCCCGTACGGCTCCGTGCTGTACAGCATCCGCATCTCCCTTACCCTGTCCTGCCCGATGAACCTCAAGCTGTACCCCCTGGACAGGCAGATCTGCAGCCTCAGGATGGCCAGTTGTAAGTCTAGTTTACCATCTTTTTTTCCTCCTCGACGCTACATCCTTAAGAGCATACTTCACCACGTGATTCGCAGGAGCTTCTCATACAAATGTATTCCTCCTAGTACATCCTAGAAATATTTCTCTTAAAATCAAGATTTTAAAAAGCTATTTAAAAAACGTGTCATAACACTACCAACCTGGTAAAATTGCTTTTTACGAAATCAGATTTTCAAATAATAAATTATGAATGAAAATGTTTAAAATAAGGGCTGTTATTCAACATTTAGCATTAAAATATGCCCCCTTATATTTTGAATCATCAAATCTGAAATTCCTCTCGCATAATACAGGTCCATTCCAGTGTTTACCAAAGTGATATTACACGTGTATTTCTGTAATAAAACAGAACTGTGAAGTTTTCTATTATTACTATTTTCGATAATAATAGCTACAATCTTTCTGTTGTGAAGTTTCATTCGATCCAAATGGTGTATAAATAAATTGATTTTTATTTTGTAAAAATAACTAATAGGTTATAAGATATACATAAATATGTAGACATAATTTTTTGTTCAGGCCACGATTTTTTAAAATAAATTTAATTTTTATATGTTTAAATTTAATTATTTGAACTATGCTTGGGCTATTTGGCTATTATACCTAAATTTAGATTTCTGTTCACCCAATAAGATTTTTCTAAACACTATGACGATTTGATTCTGATAATTCTAGATGGGTGGACGACTGACGATCTGGTGTTCCTGTGGAAGGATGGGGACCCTGTACAAATTGTGAAGAATCTCCATCTGCCCCGGTTCACCTTGGTGAAGTTCCTTACGGATTACTGCAACAGCAAAACCAACACTGGTAAGTTTATCTTCCACTAAGGCCAAAACTGTTATTCAGGGTTCGTGATGCCCTTACCCACGACTGAGCTGGTGGAACCGAAGATACCCCCGGTACACTGTAGCACCTCCAACGCTTTGGATCCGCGGAGTGGTGCAACGTGTCATGAAGGAGTACGTCACGGATCCAGGCGTCAAGGAGTTGGAAGTTAACACGGTGCTAGTGACGCTATGTCACCGCTTCAGATACCCTCCACGGAGCGCGCGTTGGTTAATATCACCCATTCTGCCCTAACAAAGGAGAGAGAACTCTTGCAGTGGAAGCTGCGAGACGCGATTAACAGGGGCTATGACGGGGAATCGTTTCTAACCCCGGAGACTTCGCAGGCAGATGAAAATCGCAGATCTTTGGGATACAGAGTGTCAGCAATCTTGTCTCTGAATCGAAACCTGAGCTGAACGAAATTTAATCCTTGTATTTTAAATCTCGACAGAGAACAGAGATTGTCTCTGTAGAAACGCTGAAGTTATTTCCATTCCTATACAGATTTCTAGGCAATAATTTCTTTAAATATCCCAACAACCTAATTTTAACGCCTGCATTACACCTATTTTCCTCAATGGATGCGAATCGTGGCACCCAACCAGGGCCCAAAATAGCAGACTTCTGAGTTTTGAGAATAGGTGTAATATTACGTGTCCACCGCACACGTAATATTACACGTTATTTGACGTTAGGAACACAGAAGTGAGGCAACGGATGCAGCAATCCTTGGTATCTACTGTCATTCGGCGAAGGCATTTCTGACAGCTGATCGCTTGGATTGGAGGCAGTTTTTGGAAAACATATATTCCAGGAGTGTGTATGGAATGATAATTAAGAGAAACAAGCTGTTTCTTTAATATTTTTTGAGTTGATTTATTATTTCCTTTTCTTATCTGATGTACAAATGGCAAACCGTTTTTTGTTTCTTTCTAGGTGAATACAGTTGCTTGAAGGTAGATCTTCTCTTCAAACGAGAGTTCAGTTACTACTTGATACAAATCTACATTCCCTGCTGCATGTTGGTCATCGTGTCCTGGGTGTCCTTCTGGTTGGACCAGGGAGCTGTGCCAGCTAGGGTATCCCTGGGTATGTACTTTTTGTCTATAACTAGACTAGTATCCTATGATTTTTAAGTCTATAAAGTTGGCTAAAAGTCTGAAAGATGTTGCCATTAGTGAATCACTACCAATAACAGTGAAAGTTATTCGTTCAGATTCATATCATGACTATAACTTTTATCTAATACAATTGATCGATTCCAAATAGATCACATGACTTATTTACTTGACTTAGTAGAGTCTGACGATGGCTACGTAGGCATCCAACATCAACGCCTCCTTGTTAAACAAATTCGTTTTCCTAAACTATAGTCCTGCCTGATGATGAATCTGCCTACAGGGGTGACCACTCTGCTGACGATGGCCACATAGACGTCGGGCATCACCAGTTTCTTGTTATCTAAGTGTATTTCAATGTTTATACTGGTAATATTAGTCCAGAGTGTGACGATGTTGAGTCTGCCTACAGGAGTAACCACGCTGCTGACGATGGCTACTCAGACGTCGGGCATCAATGCATCCCTGCCGCCCGTGTCATACACCAAGGCCATCGACGTGTGGACCGGGGTGTGCCTAACGTTCGTGTTTGGAGCCCTGCTGGAGTTCGCGCTGGTGAACTACGCCTCGCGCTCCGACACACACCGCGACAATATGAAAAAGAAGCGCCGCGAGATGGAGAGCGCGCAGAGCATGGACACCGCCTCCGACCTCATGGACACGGACAGTAATACCACATTCCCAATGGTGAGCCCCGACACGGTACAGTATACATGTGGATGTCTTTAAGCATGGCGACTCTCTTGTATGGCTTTTAATGGGGATGAGCATAATCAGTTTTGAAAGTTGCCTAGATTAATTATTGATCGATGGAAAAATAACCAAGTAATAAATTATCAGCAATGAGATTCTGTTCTTAGTAGGTTAGAATTCATGAGAAAAAGGTTCGGTCATAAAATGTACAAATATTATTAGGCCTTCTTAAAATTCTTTACTTGCTTTAATACCTACAGCTTTGTGTCTACACATATCAATGTGTTTATTTTGATTTAGAAATGATAGTTTGTCCGTGAACGCTATACCAATGTCCAATATCCCGTGAACCCTGTGATTATGTAACGGAATTAACTCCCCAGAAGCCGCTCGCGCGGCACACGGGGGACTCGGCCGTGGAGAAGGTGCGCCAGTGCGAGGTCCACATGCAGCCGCCGCGGCCCAACCGCTGCAAGATCTGGCTCTCCAAGTTCCCCACGCGCTCCAAGCGCATCGACGTCATCTCCCGCATCACCTTCCCGCTGGTGTTCGCGCTCTTCAACCTGGTCTACTGGTCCACGTACCTGTTCCGCGAAGAGAACGAAGAGGATTAATGGGCGCCATTCCTGCCATCGGCCATCTGCGTTACATTGTGCATCTTCTACGTCCTCATATTCCTCGTCCGCCCCGAGGGGATGCTTATAGCTGTCGCTGACCATAAACTGAAAACTCTACTCGTCTCCATTCTCGTTTATTCCATTGTCTATCTGTTCTGTAATCTCGTTCTGTTATCACAATATGCATCAACTTATTCCGAGGCAGTTTTGAATCAAGCAAGGTGTGTGTATTCAACACCTTTAAAAATCGTAATCGCAAGATTTTAGAATGCAGTAGTGATACGACCTTACTTTTTAAAGCTAATATAAAATGCAGCTTCTCAGGAATCTGTTCAATCATACCTGAGTACCTAGTCTATACTGCAAGATCTGCACGTTGAGATCCTTATATAATATTTATACATCCATTATAGATCCATCACATTGCATAGGTGTATTGAAATCCTAGCCTTTTTATAGGTAAAAGGTTTTTTCCATACTATGTATTTTTATCTGTAGAGATTGTTGTCTGAGCTGTTTAAAGTTGTTTGCATGATAACTGCTGTAATTACAATATCACGTTAATGTTGAATGCTGTTAAATAATTTCTTGCACATACATAGTATAATATCTGTATAGTACCTACTCGTATGTATACGAGTAAAGTAGGATTCGTTGTCAGTCACAATTGAGCACATAATCAATATCAAGTAGATGATAATATACCACATACAATACAATATTATTATATACATGAATATCTACCCTCAACACACGAAGAAGATTACCCTCGGGTTTGACGTAATCCTTTATGTAAACATGTGTGATAGATGATGAAAAAATGGGGAATAGAAAAGCAGGAAACAGAACGAGCGTATTCTAGGCACTAAACAATATTTGTAAATGAATAGTTGATATTATATATAAACAAAGAATTTATTAGCAATATGTAGATAAAAATGACATCAATTATCGGTATGTTGTGAAAAGAATCCCTACCATTCGAGATTTGTTTATTAATGCAATATTATTGTACCCTTATAAATATGTATTTTCATGTTAATCCCATCATATCTTTATTGAGTACCTACCATGTGGAGCATGTAATGCTATATTAATATTTTTATTTTATGAAATAAATGAACAGTTGACGATACATTTATTGTACAAAAAAAATGAATGAATCTTTATTTGATCTTGTAAGTATTTAGATTGTCTCAAAACTTATACTGCATCGTAGCAAAAAGCAATATTTCTAAAGCTCAATAATTTAAAATTTACATTATGGCTAAACCTAAACGAGGTTCATTACAATTTTTTTAATGATCGGTAAACAAGATTTAGAAATAACAGGGTAATTTGACATTTCGATGCTTTAAAACACATATTTCTAACATCTTTCATTACCAAAGCTCGTACTATAATTTTTATTATCAGAATGATATATTTGTTATAATTTCACCATCCATTAAAAAAAACAAGAAAACCAACGGATTGTTTTATTTATTTTAGAGGGGGATGTCTGAAATCTAAATCTCGAAATCTCACAATTCGACAATGAACACGGGGTGCTTCGAAGGAATTTCAGTTACACGGCGCGGTGTAGCCTGCGCATTTTTATTACTTCTTGAAAATGAGGAAAATCTATCGAGGTTTTTCTTATTAAATAATTTAAGTTAAAAAAATTAAAAAAAAGGTTTTTTAAAAGTTTTTTTAAAAAAAATTTATTTATTATAAGCACAAATTTATGTTCTAAGACTAAGTTAAACAATAAAACTCTTCAGATATTATTGATATCTCAACAGAGACAGAAAAACTCTGGAAACGAATGTGGGTTATCTAGGCGTTTTACAGGGCTTATGACCTGTCATTGGCTGGGTTAAGTGGCCACTTGATGTATTACAAACATTCCCCATTCCGCCCATCATCTGACAACCATGTATGACAAATTTTTGAAACTTGTATATATATGTTGAGTTTGTACAGAAGAATCCACATGCGAGTTGTGTTTTCGACAGATTTAAACAAAAAATAATATTTTTTCCCTATAGTGACATTTGTTGAGAAGACAGATAAGCATTTTTTTGGCCATCTACTTTATTGGTGTAGGTAAGGTTCATCCGAACTTGATTACTTACTAGAAGACGCCTGAAGATGTCTCTCCAATTTTTATTTGCTTTTTATTTTTTGGTAAATATTTTTAACAACAACATTTTGAACGAATACAAATACTTGTAGACAAATTACTTAAAAATAAAAATAAAACTATTATTCACAATAATGGGAAATATAATTAAATAAATTACCTGTAATTAAATAAATAAAAAATATACATACAAAAAAACAATTCTCACTATTTGATATGTAATAAAAACTCCTATTATTGTATAAATAGAAATAGAAAATATAAATAGAAAAAGGTTTAAAAAGCGTTCTCTAAGATTTAAAATAAAAAATGGCAAATGCTTCAACGCGTTATTGCGTTGGTTTATTACTTCAAATATTTACGATCAATCGTTTCATTCTGGAATAATTTGATATCAGTGGCTTTAAAATATATATTATTTTTTTTTGGATAAGGCTTTTTTTTAAATAAAAATTAACAAAATTGAAAAATAATTTACACCAAATAATGGCAAAAAGGTTTTTATAGTTAGAATGAAACGTGGTGAAAATAAACATGACAATAGGGTTCCTGGTAACCAGGGTGTCAGACGAGGTTCTTCTGTATAAAGGGGAGATAGTGGGACACCCAGTAGCTCAATCACAGATAACTATCGACGTAGTTAAAACGTGCTAACCACGTGCTAACGCCAACGATTTGACCGATCACGATGAAAATACGTTCCATACCACGTTCGCCGAGCCGAGCATTGCTGATCTGAGCCGAGCGGAGCCGATGCACGCGATATCGCGGCCGTTCGTCAAACGTCAAATCAGCGCGCTTGTCGGATTGTTTATTATGTCGACTGCTTTTTTTCTCAATATTTGGCTTGCCGAAAACCGGCTAAATGCAATACGGCACTCGAGAAAGATTGAATGAAGATATGTGCGAAAAAGATATATCTCGGAAATGGCTCGCGACTAGAAGCGCTCGTTTAATAATCCCTGATCGAAAACTTTTAACGCTGTTCCATTGGGGCCAAAACCATGGGGGAAAAAATAGGTTATTCCCAAAAAGTCGGCCTTTTTTTACCGGCTTTCCC